>JAMKCH010027267.1:0-64051 GCA_023653785.1 Ophioderma brevispina | reverse complement strand
AGAAGAGCTATTCCCAAAATTTAAGATGATACGATTTGTATTTTGATGCTATTGAGTGCTATGAGCAAATGTTTGTTGTCACAGTTATAGGTCACAGCGCTGTAATGTTTGTCCGCTTCAAGAAAATAAGCAAATGCGATATATCTTGCGAGTCTGTCGAATCTACAGTTTAGATTCGCAACACATGCAATACGATTTAGTGATAACAAAAATCTCAAATATTTTAGGTAAGGGCCGTAAGTCGGGGGGGGGTTTGGTTAGGATGCTGTGGATCGAAAATGCCCCTTTAATAGGCAAAATTGACAATAATCTATAACATTGCACGACGGAAATCGAAGCCGAATGGTGTTTTGATGCAATATTTTGTTAAGTATGGTGGACTAATCCGTGGGACTTTGAAGACGTCACATTCATGATAACATCCTGATTCCTGAAGCCTATCGAAAAATTTCATATCATGATGAACGTTTAATTATAGTTAAACATCAGTCCTGCCACCCAAAAGAATTGGATAATTTCTCCTTCAAATATTTTCCTTGTCTTAAATTTCTTATGGCTATTTAAACTTGATTAAAATACTGCATCTATCCTAAGCCCAGTTTGTTTAAATGGCAATTAAGCGTGACAATCCATTATAGTTAGATAAATACTTATAGTGTTTTAAAGGGATGGTACCCGGGGTGGTTAGTCCTGCCATGAGTGAGAGAACCATGTCTGAAATGTTGTTTTTGAGTGTTTTGAACGTAGGCAACAGCATATTTGCTCCAGACGTCTTCCATTTTGAATCTACTAAAAACAGTTTATACAAGTGCGTACGTTATTTTAGCAAGACCATTTATAATACATATTAGCACAATAAATGGGGATTGATCATATTCGATAATATATATAAACATACATCTTTGAATACAATACAAGCACCTTAGCACGAAAATATTTTTGATAGTATTCGGGTGGACTACTGGGTATTCTCGGAAGCTTGGTTGTTCTGGAGGACAGGTATGCCAAGTTAAACTATAATTGAACTCACAATTTATAATGTGTACATAAAGGGAAGTTATAAATCACCACTATAGAAGCTATAAATTACATTAGCTTACAGTTCACCAAACATCAAACAATTATGCTTTTCAATGAAACCCATTCTGTTGAAATGTCGACATAATTAGTTTTACTTTTAGAGTTTTCTAAAAATCACATTCTTTTATTTATCAACATGGGCGATTGGCAGCCTCGTCCCCCAACTTACGATACAAGTTGAGATTTTCATATAACTTTGGAATAAGTATAGTATGTGTGCCTAATTTTACGAGGCAAATTCAATATCCTCTGGAAAATTCGTTATTTGTATTTTATTCTTTATTAAAAACACGGTGGCTTATGGGGGCACTGTGATACAAATTTTGCGCATACATCAAAGATCAGAACAGAATCAACTGAAGATGGAAATAACCTTTTCTTGAAGATATCTAGATGGAAAATAATTGCTGGTAAGACACAAAATGCCACCTTTAATATGAGCCATTAACCAATTCCATGCCCAAAAAGGTAATGAATGCCATTATGGTTCCACTGCTTTCATTGATTGGAGTAAAAAAAATATAAAAACTAAGCTTGTCGACATCGGAGGTCGTAACATAGGTTGAGGTTCCTATGTTTAACTGCAGCAGCAATGACGACAAAAAATATTAATTTCGATTACATATGAACAAATAATGCATCAGTGCGTATCTAAATGCTAATTGAAATTCCATGACAGGACTCAATGTATCTATTAGAGTATGCAGTATGTTCATGGTTATCACACCATTCTTGTTTCTGTCGATTACCCAAACGCCAGCTCAGCGGGCATTGAATGGCCTGTCGGATGAATGTTATGGCACCTTTAATAGCATGCCATTTGTTGTATAATAAAGGATTCTGGGCAAGACAAAAATGTAGCTATCGAAGTGTAAATGTGTAGCGTTATTACAGCTGCATGGTGTTTTATTCATGATTGCACCGTCTATAGAATAACCCATGAGAATAAACCTTATTAGTGTTCCAGCACATAATGGCAACAGTGGTCACGAAGTGTGACCAATCTCTCTGCAAATGCCCGCCCTTTTACAGTCGGCGGTAACAGGTGCTTCTTAGACATCGCGATAGCTACTTTGCGATCATTTCTGGATATATCCAAGGAATGAAAGGCTTCTTGGTCAATTTAAGTATTGATATAAAAAGAGTTTATTTCAACAGGACTTGAATATTCTCAAAAAACTTTGAGACAATACGAACAACTTGTCACCAGTTTCAACAAAATCTGAGCATCAGGTAAATTTTACCCCACGATGACCTTGAACCATTATGGGGATATACTGCTTTAACTGAAGGTCGGCACCTAGGCATTTACATCTCTTTTAATCCTTTTAAGGAAACGAACACGTTAGTGTGCATTAAAACACAATTTGATTCGATTTCAAATGTTCCTCTGTACCAACATCCCCTTGAAGAAGGGAGCAAGAGTCTGAAAATTTGAACCCCATCATTTTCTAACAGTGTTGTCCCTATTGGTTATACACCACTAACCTGGCAGCCGTGAGGATCAAAAATCTTGGGTGGACTACTTTCTTGCATGGCATCTGGAAAAAGTCCTTTAAAATGTCTGAAAATGCACTAGTTATATTAAGAAAGTGATGAAATTTCATGATTGACATGGTAGACTGGTATGTTTTCTCAAACTAAGCGAATTTGAGGAAAATTACTCCGCGGTCATCAATTTCACATCGATTTGCAAATTACTAGCTTTGTCGACTATAGAGAATCTTGGGTTGCTGGTCTGACATCGGGCGAGTTTGGTGATTCGTAACTAAAACTTTTTCTGGTCATCATATGTTCAAAATTTGGTTATTTGGTGATTTCAGCTTGTACTTTGGGGTGATGTTGTTGTATTTCCTCTGTGAGAGTTTTAAATGTGAAAGAAACATGCTCAAAGTTGCCATTTTTCCCATAGACTACTGTGTATAAGTGAGTTAGTGGTGTGTAACCTATTGAATCCAAAACAACAAGAAAATAACTTTCAGCACAACAATCCTCCGGGAATGGTTTCATTTACATACCACACTACAAGGAAATCCTTTTTTGACGCGTAGATCACACTTTTCCTTTTTAAAAACAGCCTAAAGTCTTTATACCATACACTTACACTTAAGATTTGATGGGATTAGTTTAGGCATTTTAACACTCCATATCCACTTTCACTCATATAGTTGTCAAAGCTGTTCTTGAGCTGATTAACTGATTTGGCATTAATCACCCAAGCTGGAAGGTTCCAGTTGTCGACGACCCTTTGTGAGAAGAAATGCTTCTAAGGTTGAGCCCCTTTTGCATTCTCTTCTTATAGAGCTTGAGATCATGACCCCTAGGGTTTGTGTGTGACAGGGAGAACATAACACTTGAATTGATGATGTCGTCGAAGCATTTCAAAATCTGGTAAGTCTCGATGAGATCTCCGCTAATCTTCCTGACTTCAAGTGGGTACAAGTTGAGCTCCCTTAATCTATCTTCATACGGCAGATATTTGAAGCTTGGCACTTGCTTGGTTGTCCTCTGTACTTTTTCTAAACATCTGATATCCTTCTTTTATGTAGGGGTTCCTTGCCTGCACACAGTATTCAAGGTCAACGTGAGGTCTGATATAGGCTTTGTAAAAAAATTGCAAGACTTTCTTGGTCAATGTAGTGAAGGTTTCTTTGATGATTCTGCAACTTAATCTTAACTGTGATCCTAAGCTCTGGCCCTAATATTGACTGTGATCCCTGACCCTAACCCTGGTCATAACCCCTGTAGCCTTATAATCCTAAATCTGACTCATAACCATAGTCCTAACTTTAACCATAATGTTACTCCTTAACCATATACCATTAAATGGAGTGTTACTATAAAACATTAACTGATGCTGTCAGTAAAATATGTTAGAAAAGTGGGTCACTTTCGAAAAGAGCGAAATTATATTTAACATCACGTCTTCCAAATGACTTTTATGACTGTGAACGTGAACAGAAAATATTGCTACACCCCCACAAAGAATTTTTGAATCATTCAAAAGAAGAACTTTGCAAGCAAGTATTACTTCCAGTTATATTCATAATTCAATACTATATAGCATACTTATTGTATCACTACTAAAGGGTTCACGTGAAAGGTTAATAAACCGGCTTAAGGCGATTGTTATGTGGAGACTTCGCTACTATATGGGGTTTCAATAGCGTTGTTTTGAGTGCATCTGAGATCGCGTATTTTAAGACAACTAATAGCACCTTTATGAAAGCACATTCCAACACGAGGCAGGACTTCAGTGCTGCTTAACATGTTTTGTCGTGTGAGCCTTTCATGAAAAAGAAATAATTAGGAAAACTTATTTTGTTAAAAGGTGGGTATTGTTTAGAACGAGCATTCTTCCACGCTAGCCGTGTGCGCAGGTAACAGACCCGAGGGTGGTGCCCTACTCTTTTCGAAAATGTCTGGAACGTTTAACATGCACAGGAATGACTCGTCTGACACACGGGACCAACAGCTTTACATGACTCTCCTAACCTTGAGAAGCCGAGCACCCATTATTTACACCTACACATTCAACGCAATGGGTGGGGAGCAAGAAGAAATTCTACAATCACATATCTTTTTACTGAGTGATTATGCAATTTCCAACCTTTAAGGAACTATTTGAATATATGACCAAGAAACCTGACTTCTCGCGAGGCTAGAAAAAAGGCCGCTCAACGCTCCATCATATGACCTGCCCACGGCCCAGCGTCTTAGACCGCTCAGCCATCTTGCCTTTTAATCCTTACAACAAGACAAATACGTTAATGTACATTTTAACACAATTAGACTTGACTTCAAATTACTCCTGTGTCCATATCCCCCACCGTTATTTAACAGTGTTCCCCTGGAAAGACTTTGTCAGTATGTTGTTGTTGTGGGGACCTCACAAACATGTATCCTGCTGTACAGTTTTCTATGTTCTAGAAAACGGCATGCCATGTCATTTCTAAGACAAATCGGTTAGCATGTTGTTTTAAAATCTGTGCCGGTGAACAATAAATTAGGGTACTGATGTTATCTAGCAGTCAGTCAGTCACCTAGGAAATATATGGGCTTGTATTACTAAATTTAATTTCATCAGGAAATATTACATATGTAAACAGCCAACATTTGTGTGGATGATTGGAGCATGAGTGTGTTGCATTTAGTCAGTTAAAAGTTAATTTCATGTCCCCTTTCAACTTCACTCTCTCTGATCAATATAGGTCCATATTTCAGTTTTTAAATTTAAATACATATTGTTATTTAATGCTTTAGTAACTTGTGTTGTGTGGACAAATTAGAATATTAGGTCACATGAATCACTTTCAAGAGGTTTTGGTGTACTTGAATATGTAAATCTACCTCTTCAAACCTTAAAATGAAAGAAAAAAAGGAGCCGATTATTTTTTCAAAAAAAAATGGATTCTAGCTGTTATTTATAAATGCCAATTTTACATTGCGAAACAATAACATATAACTAATAAAAACTTCCATACATACCTCCATCTCATCACTTGCACATAAATCTTGACACGAAGCGTATTATGCGACCTAATACCTGATTTGTTTTCCTTAAAAATACCCTTTCGATTTTGACTACAAATCAATGAAGTACAACTGCACCTGGATCAATTTAACCTCTAGTAAAGGGTTCCCGCATCACACTAGAGGACTCTGGTTCCTAGAGTGATGAGTACACGTAACAGACCCGGGATGGATCCCAAAGCTTCGACGAGGTCTGCAAACTTTTACGTGCGCAGAATTAATTCCACTGACACACGGGACCAACAGCTTTTACATACTCTCCGAACCACGACGGTGCCGGCACCATAGCATAAACCTACGCATTCTACGCAATGGGTCGGGGAGCGAGGAGAAATACCATATCACTCCTATGCATCTGCCAATTTCAGACCTTATATGAACTATTTGATATGACCAAAAACCCGACTCTCCGCGGCCAAGGGGGTGAGCCCATTCAAAACCAGTTTCGTCCGTGCTGGGCGCCTGACCAATATTGTGAATATTGCACGGAATAATTTATTGTTTGGGTGCTTGTACTACACACATAATGTCAATTCGATACAAACCAATCGGCAAAAATATAGTTGTTGGATGTTGGGTGCTATTGGGTGGTTAAATTTTGTCCAACCCAGGCCACACAACGAATGGAAATAAGCGTCAGTAGTCTTGATTTAAATAACCGCTCAATGAATACATCTTTTCACCTAAGCGCGCCTAAGCACCTAGAGGGGTGAGTATCTGACCGCACGTGATCCAGGATGCACTATTATGACACCTGGCCACCCTAACACATACATCAATTGTATCAATACCGATTAGTGTATATAAAAAGCGGCACCCACAGTATGTGGAAAGAAGCGGAGGCAGCAGCCATTGCTTTCTATTGTTGGCACTCTAGGTTTTCTTTGTCGGCAAAACATGCGAGACGATGAATTCTAAAGATTAAGTTTTGCCTCTCTATCTATATAGAAACCTCTTTGCTACGCCGGCCGCGAACCAGGACCGCTCGGTCGATGTTATACCCTCCCGACGGACCCTACCGACGGATAAGCGCCTTAGACGCTCGGCCACCTCGTCCTCAAACTGCTGTTTAATCGGCTGGTTGAGACATTAAGTTCAAATACCCCATACCCGGTTAGCAATTTGACACACCTTTTCAGTGTTGACGGTTCATTGTACAATAATAACCCTTGTATTATGGCGTCAGTTTTTGTTTGTGGCCGCCAGCTTTGCTGGAAGGCTCGCCTTCTTAGCGTTCAGCTGTCCCGCTGGATGCTTTATACGAACGAATAGATGATGAATGGCGTTGTAATGTCGCTCGACAACTCGATAGATAGTGATTTGAAGGGCAGCCCACGCGTATTATTATCGATATAGAGAGTGTTTTAAAGATGAGACCCGCGAAATATCGTCTAGCAGATTATATGGGTGTCCTGTGCCACCCTACTTAAAAAGAAATTCTAACATGATTTTTGGAACCAACAATGCCATCTTCAACTTCAAGAATTCTGATGTTAACAAAATCAAAATTGTCCCAATGATACTTTGAAGATGAAATGAAAGGACATGGTGTATACGGTGTATGGTGTGTGAGATCAGTGATGCTGTATGGGAAAGAGACGTGGTGTCTGAGCGATAATGAGATGGGGATTCTGCGGAGGACAGAGCAGAGAGAGCAATGATAAGAGCAGATGTGGGGTGAAAGTTGCTGGCTAGGATGAAGGAATGAGGACTGTTTGCAGATGTTGGTTTGGAAGAGGCGATGGACCGTCTGGCGAAGGCGAATAGTGTACGTTGCTTATGGGCATGTGTTGAGGAGGATGACGAGCATGCCTTAAGAAGGTCTTTTGAGTTCGACGTGGGAGGTTCGAGGAGGCGAGGACGTCTAAAGAAGACATGGAGAAGAAAGTGGAGGAGCGAGAGTCAAGTGGAGGACAGGAGAGTAGGAGGTTGGGTTGAGGATGGAGGATGCATTGAATAGGGAGGAAGTGGAAGAAGGGAGTAAGGGCGGTTTGCTGCAGGTGAGGTGAATCCGGCCCACCCCCGTTTACGGGGACCAAACAAAACCGGATTAAAACTTTTGAATTTACTACTACTACAATGGGTCGCTTGGCGGTTCATCTTGGATAAGAGGGTATAATCGTACAAGTGGTTCAATTTAGTTGAAAAGATGATTCGTCTCATCACAAGGAATGAGAAATATAATATGTTGGTTTTTATGCGACGTTCAGTTACAGAGATCTGGCTGACGATGTGATAATAAAGGTAATTTTAATTTTGAATCGGTCATGGTAGTAGGGGCCACATTAAAAATGTTCAATCTGACTTGACAAAATTGGTGGGTCAAATTGTTGGTTATGAGCATGCGCAAACTGGAAATGTACAGTTTCACGAATTCGGGCTTCCGGTTGTGCGTTATCGTGTTGGAAAAGGACGAGTAGTCCCTAATTCCCATCCAAAAACAATACAAATTTGTAAGAGGTAACGTTACACCGAATTTCCCCACCTAAACGAAGCATCCCTAGATAGTGCAATCTATACTTTTCTGGATTGCTCTATGGCCCATTCCTACAATTTGACACCAAATTTGTGAAGATCCATACATTTTGAAAGTTTGTCCCCTGTTACAATGGCGAATCAAAAGGGCAATGACCACTTTTATACATTTTCACCCATTCCGGTGTAACTGAACGTCACAGTTTTATTTATTCCAGTGTATTAATAGAGTAGCATTTTCCTAATAGGATCCATGAAAAACATTGAAAAAAAGCATGTTTTGGTATCTTTATTACTGGCATGGGGGTGCTAACACATAGGCTTGCAAGTGGTGGCTTGAACCATGACACAAACAGTGCATTTCCTATGGGTGCGTACAAAGTCCGAAAATTGGTGAAAAAAGCCTCTCCTTCAAGATGTTGGAGCGTGGCAGTGTGGTACCCACGACCTGCCAGTTTGACCTCAACCATGTACATTATTTGCCCCGATTCTTCTTACTGCTGTGTACCACAATCAGCTGCTTGACAATATATTGTCGCCATCACTGCAAGTTCATTTGCGAGATACGTTGTCGGACAGTAGAGTTTGAACCAGTCACGGTTTAAAAGGTGTATTAATGAAATTGATTTTATCAGCACATAGAGTGTTTTAAGTAATTTAATAAATATTGCTATAAAAGCAACATGGTGATGTCTAAAGAGAGATATCACAAAACCAATTCCTTTCTGTGATTTTGCTCTAAAATGCAGGTTTTTCACATTAACATCTTTCACCAAAAGTTTGATTTGACGTTTCTAAAAGACAAGGGAATTGCTAAAACGATTGACGAAAATGTTTAAAAAAAACAGGCTAATTAAGATCGGAGAATGCTTGAAACATTTCCCATTTCAAGAAAATTTGTTGATCGTCTACAGCTTGGATGAAGTTTCAATAACATTAAAAAGAACCTAAACGGTATGAAAAATCTGAAAAGACGAGGTGTGTCATATAAGCGTACGAATATTGCTTTGTTGACGTTAGATGTGCACATATAGTAGCACCCCAAAAATGGGTATAGTTTGATGGAATTAAAAATAACATTTAGCCACGACTTCCGTTAGTGCCATAGTGCAGTTAGTTGTCCACTGTAAACGGGCTTCGACCTTTGTCACCCAACCAATCATTGTGACAGGAATCCATTCATGAGTTTGACCTTATGTAAATAATTTACCATTTCACAGGGCACCATCCAATTCCACTGCTCAATGACATGCTATGGATGAGCGTTTACCCACACCACTGGTGCATTGAACATTGGCGAGAAGCTGTTTTTACACCATGTTGGAAGCCTTGTTGAAATGGTCGTTGGATCTTTTCAGCACCGTAGTCAAACCAAATTAACATCACATGAGAGAATAAGATTATCGGGTTGTTCAGCTTTACGAAGAGTATAGGTTAACCGTTTGTTCCATGGCACCTCTTTCTTGATAGCCAGCAAGTCACTGGTTGATTTGCCATAGAGTTAGCATTATACCCTAACCAAAAGACCACTCTTTATAAATGAACCATTTGGATGTTTTCTGAATGTTCTATAAAAAAATTTCAACTAGGTATTTATGATAATATATTCTACAATTAGAGCTTCTACCACGAAAATCCTTGAGCATTTTCTCGCCAATGACGTGAGTTTTCTCATGTCCTATCGTTAAGCACAGAGTAAGAATGACAGGTCACAGGCCTATTGGAATGCATGTGTGCACAGTGAAATAGGGCAAATGGACAGTAACTCGCCAAGATGCCCCAGGGGATTGTGATTGTGATTTTCTTAGTGAACATAAGCGCATAAAAAGTCTGATAATGAAAAAGACATGATGAAAAAAAATGGATTCGCGGAAGAAAAAAAAAAAGAACTTGAGGCCATGGGAACCCTACCCTGGTCCCTTACGGTAATACAAATTGATATGGATAGAGGGTGTTGAAGAAAGAACAATACTGATAACAGTAACAGAAGTTATCGTTATAACCTTGTGGGCAAATATTGCCATGTTGTCATAGGTGTCACTTTGTCTTATTATGATAGTCACACTATCTTGTAGTAGCGTTTAGGTTATTAAGACACTTTTTGTTTGTATCATTACTTTGCAGATTAACTCTTACCCAAGCATGCCCAATGGATTTCAAGACTTTTCCGTTTGACGTACAAAAATGTAACGTGGAAATAGGAAGCTGTGAGTAACTTTGTTCCAACTTATAAGAATGTTAAATGACTTTGAAAAAATAACAAACACATAAATACAGGGTGAGTCAAAAACACTTGGCCCTGATTGTGTCCGCCATATTTAATTTTTAAATAACATATATCTAACATAAAATTATGTGATACCATTCATTATCTTTAATTTGTTGCAAAGATAATTCCAATCGGCTAATATATACACCGAGCTACAGGCCTTTCAATCAAGTAGTCAGCTTTCCCCTATCCACGGATTCTCATTTGAATGTACGGCAGCCAAACTAGCAAATAACTCACCAAAATGATGATAAAGGTATTATGTCAAATGAAGTGGTATCTTAAAGGTGCAAAAGCCAGTGACAATGGTAAGATTTATTTGAAACACTTTTTTTTCAAGATGTTTCATATTTTGGTCTACAATAGACAATACTTTAAACCTCAAAAGGTTGTCACCGATGTCTGTTCCTTCATATGGCATGATTAATTCAACTCCTCCAGAAACTGATACATGTATCAAATTACTTTATTTTTCAAATGATTGTTATGAATGATGAGGACGTCAAAACGTTATGAGGGCATTGATGGTATATTTGGACTGAATTTTGTGGGGTTAAATAGCATCACATTTATTCTGCAGTCAGTCAATAAATAGCCAGATTTTCTTCTGGACACTGATTTCCTTCGCTGAACGCCGTTCATTTTAATGTGAATCCGTGGACAGAGCAGAAAACCGGCTACTTGATTCAAACGACTGCAGCTCGGTCTATACCGATCAGAACTGAATGATCTCTACAGCAAATTAAATATAACGAACGAAGCTTTCAGATGGTATGACATATTATGTTACTTAAAAATGTTAAATAGCGGACACAATCAGGGTCATTTTTTTTACTCACCCTGTACGTACTTATCCATACCAACCCGGTGTGGCAGGAGATGTAGTCCTCCGGACTCACAGTCCGTTGTCGTCTATGCTGGACCATACCGGTCCTAAATGGTTTGTAAAAAAACACCATAAATATATTAAATTTTATGTGGTTTGATAAACATACTTGATTGACCTATTCTTAATATCAAACAACTATGCTTTAAATTTATTTAGTACATTATGTCGGGAACTCTTTTTGATCAAATTGGCGCACACGAAAATCAATCAATGTTTTATCCCTAATTTCAAGGTCGTGTTCTATTTCTTGTTTTTTTTTCTCTTTTACCGATAAGATCTGAAACATCTCTTAGGAAACGTTGGAAGTCGTTAAGATGTAAATATAGAAAAGATGTAAATATAGAAAGTATGGTGGACAAAAGTTTTTAATAGAGCGTCCTGAAATTTTGTTTCAAACCAACTTCGCATATAATTTCAAAGAAACGCGGATACACAATAGAGTTATAAAACAAAAAAGTGTAGGGCAGACAGTAAAGGTATTGGGGCTTCAAACCCCTTTAGATAAGGGACAGCACTGGATAACCATCCATGCAAGTAGTAAAGCTGAGTTTGTTGAGGAATCTAAACTTTGTCGTCAAAATAATACAAAGATTATGAACAGTAAGCATTTTGAGAAGTGGATTGAAATGCAACTAAGCCTAAGGTTCTTTCCTAGTATTCCGAAAGACTACAATGCATCCAATGGATCACATTATAAGATCACATTATAAGATCACATTATAAGAACTGTACACATTCCTTATCGAGTGCATACCCCGACCCTTTTTTAGATGTTCAACCCTACAGGTTATTTATTTACATAAGACCTGTGGTGATTCAATTTTGTGTATCGGTGTGCTCTAACCCCTTAAAATGCTTAACTCTGGAGGGTAAATCATCAGCTAAAATTAAAAACCGATCAAGTAAATGCGTTGACGTGTTGGGCGCAGGACCTAGCACTCAAAAGTCTACTCTCAACGGTAAATGAACACACCTCGAGTTACTACATTTCATGGACAGATGTCTTATATGCCGACTCTCAAATAAATGATTTCTGGCTATTAACACATCCTACAAATTGGGATAATCTTGGCGGAACCCCAAGCTACCCTTTAGTACAATTTGCCCCTCGTTATATAAGCAATGTTTACAAGATTTGAATACGAAGACGGAGCGCACTAATCATGCCTAATATTCTTAGAGGCTTGACTATACACTACTAAAACTGCTGGGCTAAGCCAATTTTGCAAATAAGCCAAAGGCAAAACGATTAATTATTAAAAACAAAGACCATACCGACTGTTTTACAAAATTGATATTTTTGCATGGTTGTAAAATTTTTTTACCACCCGACAAATGAAAACACAGTATTAAGCAATGCGAAATGAATGTGGCGCATATTTATTTGCAATTCTAAAGTCAAGGTATTCCAAATATTTATGTATTCCAAATTCCAGTTTCTTTCCAATTCCAAAAGCACTCAGCGACCAGTAATATACTAAACTACTGAGCAGTGGCGGATCCAGGATTTGAAAAATGTCAAAATTAACGGGGGGCTGAAAGGCTGTAACTGGTCCAAAATAGCTCAAAATGGGCTGATTTTGCAAGAATTTGCATAATTATCGGGGGGCGCGCGCCCCCTCCGCCCCCTCCCTGGATCCGCGCCTGCTGAGGTCCCCACTCCCCAGTAATTTGCCAAAGAAGGTACCGCGGAATAAACTGGCCTAACTTCATATTCGAAGTTCCTGTTATAATCCTAATATTTATGCACACTGCGACCAGTAATATACTAAGCCGCTGTGGTTCGCACGCTTCAGCAATTTGCCAAAGAAGGTACCGATACAATGATCTAACTTCACACTTGAGGTCCCAATTAAAACGTATCTCTATTCTTCTAATGGTCTAGGCTATTGACTTTTGGTCTAGACTTGCGAGCAAATTGAAGAAATTACATATTTTCTGAAAATGCGCCAGTGCCGCTTTAACGTTACTCATAGTTTCCTTAAAATAGCCAATTGATGATGCACTTAAAACCACCCAAATGAGCCTCTTAATGAATCTATATAGCAAATTTCACCACATGAAATTAACATTCTGAAACGATATAACACTACGCAGGACTATTTGCCACTGCTACGGTTTTCCCTTCTTTATCCTCTTGCCTGTCTTACCCGCTACTTTGGGGACGATTTCTATTTCCATGAATGATGCCAGGATGATGTCTTTTAAGTTACAAGAGATATTTTGTTATTCATCAAAGAATTAGACGTTGGTTTCATATAACCTTCAGGTCTGCTTTCGACCCTATTTCGTAAGTTACCTTTGCAGAAGTTACAGAGTTGATAGTAAAGAGTAGAGTTGTCTTACAAAACTAATGACTTCCTCCAGTTTGATGTCCTTGGCTGTAAGGGCTTCTCGCATTCCTTCCACAAGGGATGTTTATTGTAAGAGGAAATGCGTTTGTTGATTGTTTCTAGATACAAAGTGAGCAGAAAGATTAAGACTAAATTTTATTATCATTTTTGTCGGAATGTTATTGTTATGGCAAGCGTTTAATACAATGAATTCATTCTTTCAATTTGTCTTTTGTACCAATGTATTAAAATATATAATGTGCATTTTTATTCAATTGTGTCAGTGTGCATTGCATTTATCAACTGTGCGCTGTGTTGTGAAAGTGTTGTAATATTGAACATAATAGCAAATTTGGTATTTGTTCGATGCAAACCAAATTTATCATTGATTTACGAATAAACCTTAAAGTGCATACGACTTTATGCAGGAAATTAATATTTGAAACAAAATACACACAAAAGGTAGTTGGGGAGGATGTCCTGTGTTAATCAGTAGGAGGTAAAATTGCCGTAAGCGATGCGAGTACGTGTACGTGAACATGGAATTCCTTCCGTGAAACCCCATTACCTAACTACTGGAAGTATAGTCATAAAACTGCTTACATAAGCTATAGTTAGAGAGGGGTCATTATTACGGCGGGGGGGGGGTTGAGGGGGGAAACGAAAACATTTGTAGAGAGAGGGGGGGGGGAACATTGACATTTTTCATCATACGAGAGAGAGGGGAAACATGAACTTTTAAATGGGGAAATCAGCCTGATCAAGGGGGGAGTGTGAAATTTTGAACGGAAGTGCGAGGGGGGAACGCGAAAATTTTTGCCCGAAACAAGTTGAATCCTCCATCCCCCTCTGGCATAAATAATGACCGCTCCCTTACTAAACCCATCCTGATATCTAGTTCACGCTTCTAAACATGTCAAGAGCGCACATTCGTTATAAAATCCTTTGCAAGCCAAAAACCTAACCAAATCCGTGACCACAGAGAGTAGTACTGTTCATATTGCAACCTCAAAGTGCAAGGTCACCCTTTAGGCGACGGTGTGAGGTGCGATGCCACAAGGGCAGAGCCACAGGAATAGATACGTTCACAGGTTAAGCTAGACCGATGTTGCGCATGATATGTCAGGCATGTACGCTATACCATTACCATAAAGTTTAGTTCGATTCCTACTATATAGAATACAGAGTTATGATGTTTCGAGGTAAGCGGAACTCTATTTTTTAATCAGTCGCGCCCAATTACGAATCGCTCACCAGTGAGGCGGAGCCGAGACGTCTTGTTTTTCGATTAATACGATCTGATAAGAGGTGTTTTAGTCATCCCAAAATGCACCAGTTGTGGGAAACTTCACCTCAATAGGGTCATGTGATCCCATAAAATCCCCCATTTTAACACATACAAATCTTGACTTTAACGCTCATTTTAGCCCACAAAGCGTTGGTACTTAGGAATTTTAGCATGATTATGAAATGTCTTGTGGTCCTTTAAACCTTTGGAAGCAGTTTTTATCCCCTAAGTACTGACGTGTTTAGTACAGTAGAACATAGGTACATTGCTATGCTTCATGGGATTGATTCAAACCCTCCGCCTCTGCAATCTGATGATCCTAGTTACAAATTAGACAAGGCGGGTTGACCGTCAGGCGGCCAGACCAAGCTAGACCCCCCCGCCAAAAAAAAAAGAAAAAAAGCCCTGGTGGTTGGGACCCGATTACTACAAATAGCTAACTGTGATCTCTCAACTTTTACAACCGTTTTGGATCAAAAAAGAGTGTTGTTTTTGTTGGTTCGCTAGCGAAATGATTTAGACCACCCACCTTGAACAAGGCTAAAAAGGGTAGCCCACGGGCATTTTTTCCTGTCTCTTCAAGACATAGTAACATCTTACATGAGTTTACTTTATTCGATCATTTCGAATTTACACAAAACTGGAACTTTGGAGTGTGAATTAACTAACACAAATGTTTATAACGCTTTTATTTGAACACGCTCGATACCGGCCATGCCTTCCATCTCTGCACACTTTAATAGAATAATGTGCTATCGTGATATCAAACAATTTTTTTGGAAAACATCACAAAGCATCCAATTTTAACAGGTTGGCATATTCGGGATTCCACCACACAAACCCTGTATTGTCACCTTTTTACCAAGATAATCATTGGGGAAAAAACTTATTCATAAAATTTGAGTTGCTTCCGATCTTGCGTTCTTGTGTTCTGAGCCAATTGGCTTGTTTTTCATGGTCCATAGGCCACTGTCCTGTAAAATCGCGAATGTCTTAGCAGATACGACCAATTTTTGATGTAAGATTATGTCCCAGTCGACTATATGTTCACTGTTCATATTAGAGAAAAATCTAAATCTAACTTTTTTATGTAGTCGAGGGAACGAGGTCATGGATCACGGAATCCCTTTTAAGAACTCCATGAAGATCGTCATGGAGTTGGAAGCCTCAGTCGTAAGAATTCGAGTAGATTTCCCTGTTTAGTTATTAGTGATTACAATTTCAAGGCGCTGGCCATAGAAGGACCGTCTTTCCTTTCTCCCTAATATATTGTGTAAAATACTTGTCAAGAGTGTAAAACTACCAATACGTGCGATGCCGCCTGTTTGAAACCTGTCCACGATTGCACCTTTTATAACCTGTTGTATAAAAAATAGAAAGCCATTATTCCTCCACAACCAATTTTTCCTGACGTCTGATTTGAGTGTAGATCCTTTCCTGTCAAAGCAGATGATAAATGAACGGTTGAAAGTAGATGGATGCGGGGTGAAAAAGAATATGCAGGGTGATGAAATCGTGTGCAATCCACGCATGACATGGCTTTTTTTAATGGTATTTGGAAAACATTAGCTAGCTTAAAGGACAGAAGACGGCTCGTAAATTAGGTCATTCGTCTACAAAGGCCTTCAATTATGACTCAGACATTTCTTCCCGAGGAGGGCGCACTCAATTTTCAAACCACTGATCATGTTTAGCATATACATAATCTTGTCCATATACTTATCATTGTTTGAATAACTAAGCTCAAATCGATGTCCCTTCCATATAGAAAATCGCAACTTTGTTTAAATCCGGATCGGAATTTTTGTGATACAACGGTATCTATGGCACTGTTATCCTATGCATTAATGTTTACTGCATGAGAACGGAAAATCCGATTCATCTCTAACTTTTGAATTAAGCATTTTAGGTGGACTCTCTTTAGTTCTACATGACTTTGTATTACTATACACAAATAGTTATATTTCGAATCTCTGAGATCTGCGTTTAATAGAAAATGCTACTAAGGTGAATGTAATTCTAACCATGACTAAAAGTCAATGAGTCTTGATATTCATCATAGTTTTTAATTAACATAGTGATTTCTTAATGTTTTTTGGTATGAACCAATCTTATACCATTAATGCATTTCTCCCACGTATGAAGATTGTCTTCATAGCCTTCGAGTTAATTTAATACTTAAAGCTTTAGCAATAATCTTATAGTTTTTCATTACCAAAGCTTAGTCGGGAGGCGCCCTTTTTGAAACACTGTTATTTGTTTTAATTTCTAACCCTATGAGGAAAATAGGGTATTGATAACGTTCCAATGAAATATATTATTGTAGCATGCTAAACGGCTGTTTGTGTGATATTATAGTGCTTAGCGCTTTGAGATATTTGGTACGTTATAGAAGATGTATAATTTTATACATGAAAAATAACGTGAGCGGTCTGTATTCTTTAATAGAAACTGTCTGTCGATCATTGTGCTCTAGGTAAAGGATAAATCAGTGCAATCTGTAGCGGATCATCTTCACAAACCCGAGTAGTTCTTACAGCAAAAGAACTATAGGCCTGGGAGAGAGGAACAATGAATTTTTTGCACTCAGGTGGTAGAGTTGTTGCCTTGAAAAAAATGTTGAGTCTAGGTTTCGCTTCGTAGCGTCATTCAGAGGCCTTGCTGTTCTTAAAAGTGCAACTTTCTACTAACACACCTCGCAACGATCAAATTATAGTCCTTGCCCCACGTCAAACGTAATTGTGACCTCAACTTTGATCGGTATACCCCTCAGGGTTTCCGATGGATTTGGCTTCGTGTGCAGGATCGGAAATAAACTTCTGTTCATAATGTGAAGGCTATCAGTCTCGAAGGAGAAATTTACCCCATGGCAGTTTTTAAGCCGGTGTTAGGATTTAAGAGAGGTCATTCTCATCTTTCAGTGTTTCTCAACGGCTACTCCTAGTATACAAAGTATCGATTTTTCCTACTTTCACATACAAGGGGATCATTTAAGTTCTGTTAATTTCACCTTCGCATATTTACCGGATCCGCCGCTTTCTCACATTTGAGAGTTGTCCCATCATTTCTTCCGTTCACTGATTTATCTCGCATTGACTATCCCAATTCACTTTTGTATGGAATGGGATGTCGGCCAGAAATCGGAGTAAACTTCAGATTGTGCAGAATAGAGCAGCCACGCTGGTGTTCAGATCTATAGCAGGACAACGCCACACCACTCCTTAAAAGAGCTCCATTGGCTACTAATTAGTGAGCGCGTTGTCGTTAAGCTTATGCTTCTACTTACAAGGGCAATTTCCGGACAATGGCCATCTTACTTGTCCGATACCTCTCTTGGTATATTCCTGGCAGCCAGGATTGCGTTCTGCAAATGACAAGACGCTCCTCAATGCTTCCCGCACAAACAGGTCCGTGGGTGACAGGCTTTCACCAATGCGGCCCCTATCCTATGGAACTCTTTGCCTATCTCTGTTCGCCACAGTCCATTGTTACTTTTTAGACGCTCTAAAATTTCATCTATTTCCTAAGAGTTGATTGTTGTGCTTTAAATGTGTTTTTTGTTATTGCCATCACATGATATTTAATTATGCAGCTGTTTTCTTTTTTTTTTTTTTTTATTTTATAGTTTGATGTTAAGAACTTATCTCATAGTAATACAACAGGTATGTAAAAGATGAACCTTTTTAGGCTAAATAAGAATTACTCTCTATTTTGTAAGCGCTTTGAACCTTGTTTTTGAGAAGGCGCTAATCAAATGCCGTTTGTATTTGTATTGTATTGGAACGCCACCCTTGACCTACACTAAACACATCCGGTTATCTTGGTGTGCTCTAGTTTGTTATATCTTGTAGTGCTATTTCGTAACCTCTTTTTGTACTTATTAAGAGCTGCTGTGTTTATAACTGCAATAGTGTAATAAATGCACGCTACCACCACCATTGATACAAAAATTTTACGCAGATATGTCAGATTGGGCAAATATTTAGCAACGAAGAACGAGGTAATGTTTTATTTACTATACGGTCAACAAGAACTGATAGAATGCGGTCACGGAAGTATTTAGACCCCATTGCCTAGGCCGCTTTAATTAATTCTATTTAGCTAAGAAGCCCCTTACACTACCGATTGTGACTTTTATTGTCTTTAACGTCAGAGTCAGGGTTCCTGTGCTACTTCTCCTACTCTTAAAATTTAAATTTCCAATTAAATTTTTCTTTCTTACAGTGGACATTTTAGCCACGAACTACAAATAGCATGGGGCCAAAGCCAAACTTGCCGGTAAAATTCCCATATAGAGATCTTCACACACTTTTGGGTTGGAAGTAAATTTAACATCATTTAATAGCACAATTGGGGTCCATGCCATCGTAAGGTGTTTTCTTATTTATATTCATCACAAGCACTGCCTTTTCCCAGTCAACAAAACGGCTTCCCACCCAACTGTCAATATATTGCGAACATATAATTCTTGGTTACAGAAAAGCCGAAAGCCGAAGTAGGTCCTTATTCTTCATTTCAACATTAAGGTATGCACTTTACGTTCCACAAAGTGTTGCCAACAGGGCACCCTGGTGTTGGCAAGTCTACGCTTCTTTGGTATGTGTCCCAGCTGTTAATGTCGAGAGAGTGTGATAACAGAAGGAAGGTGTTAGAATAATTACAAATAGAAACTGAAGTAGGAATAAAAATTCATGGACTGTTGTGTTTTAGTATTCTCAAAATATCAATTTCAAGTTCGCCAATTTATCTATTAATATTTAGGTTCCGGTGGGCGCAGTATTTCATGCGCTTCATTTAGATATCAAACGTGTACTTCGTTATGTACGTTATTTAAAAACACTTTAAAATAATATTGTACCGCCTTCTAGGTTTAAAGCGCTTTTAATATTTATTGTTTGTTTGAATTCCTTATATTAACAATGATAATAAGCTTTTTTTAGTCCCAGTTTAAATAAACAGTCACGTTCTTCACAAATGTAATACTCCTCCTGGTATTTGTATTCATGAAATTTATAATACTCTAATGTTTATCCCTTTAGCTCTTCCGTATATCCGAGCCACCTTTGTTCTCACCCGTCGCCTGGAGTTTCATCTCCTCTTCTATTTCTTCCCAACGGCACTACTTGTTCTCATCTCATGGACCAATTTCTTCCTAGATGTACAGGCCGTTCCGGCCCGCGTGGCTCTGGGTATAACAACTATTTTAACCATGTTTACACAAATAATGACAACAAGAGGTTCGCTTCCTAAAGTTTCTTACGTGACGGTAAGATTGATCACTCATCCTTTACCTTTATCTTGTTCTTACACTTTCTTGAGATTTGACAAATATCCTTGACATTTGTGCTTGTGATATCTTGCTTAAAGGAAATTCTCCATCATGTGTCAATAGAGCTCTATGTATTTTGGTTATAAGTTGATTTATTGCGCTATGATAGCAACAATTTTGTATACATTTTAATCTCGAATACAAGCTAGAATATTCCTGCGGTAGGCTCATATGATCTTGCAATGAGTCTGCACAAAATTGTTTGATGCTTTCTAGGAAAAAATGACCTGCTAATTCCAAATCTCGATAATGCAAATTTTGCATCCTTTAGCATTTACAAGGGGAAAATTTGTAAACATTTCATATGGGATTGGAAGATGGGTAAAGATGTTGATCTTGTCGTAAGGATTAAGAAAGGATAGTTTGCTATATCTACTTTTGTATTTGCACGATAGGCCAAAACCGTTCAAGGTCATTATGGGGGTAAATATTTCTTACGATCCGATTTCTTTAAAATTGGTTTCAAATTATTTGTATGGAAGGTTATAACAGGAAATATAAATTTACTCTATGTTATATAACTCAGCAGAGGCAAGAGTGCCTTTACCCCATATCGATATTTAATCATACAAAAGTCAAACAAAATACATTGTATTTGACACTACTGTAACAGCATTAAGAAATTGAGCCCATTTAGAGAAGAATGGGTGCTTTCATAAAGATTTGCCTCAGGATGACCTTGAATCATTTTAAGCCCACTGTGTTAAAAGTAATTGTACTAGATACAGTAAACTATACCTATTTGAATCCATAGTGAGCTGAGAATTATAACGTTCTAACTGACATTGTGGTCATTTTGAGAGATGGATTTTTTTAAGTTCATTAGCGATTAGGAAGTGGGCCCTTAAAATAAATTTACATTTTGAAAACCTAAACAAATTGTGTATAATTCTAAAGCTTAGCAAATGTAAATTTCAAAATATTATTATCTCACAAAAACCCAAATTGTCAGAGCATTGTAATTCTTAGCTCACGATTTACAAATACCTCCTTCTCTATCTCAAATGCTCAAGGAAGACAAAGTACCATCATCAAGAATCTTTGCTAGATGTAAAATTTTTGTAGAATGATGAATTTCACAATTTTGAACACATTGTCATGGTAGTCCGTCATCACATGTAAGTATCGAAGTTGGTTTAAAGATCGAACTAATAAAAACGCAAACGAATACATATCTCTTATAACTACGTATTCACAGCTGTTTGAAAATTTAATTTATTATGAAAAAACTAGAATAAAACAAGAAAATACTAATAGCGACACAGTGTTGACAACCGATTTGGATCAGTTGTTCCACTAGCTATATCCTGTGCAAAATTTATGAAATTTCATTGCGGGCAATAGGATTTTTCTTATTTTTCTTACACAGGTCTCTATGGAGAATGGCTAAAGAGGGCGCTATAACATACAAATTGTGATCTATATGACAAGATTTTCGCAATGGAATTTTATGATTTTTAGAGGAGTATAGCCTTTGTATGCATACAGTTTTATGGGGTCAAACAGTTGTGCTATACTAGAATCTATGACAGTCCCCGTCTGTCATAATGTACTCACGTTTTAAATGGCCAGATTAAAGGGTAAATAAAGTATGTGAATTGGATGTTTGTTATAATTCTTATCAAATAAATGGTGGCAATTTGGCCTGTAGTACAAATAATTAATACCCCTAAAAGTCACCAAAGCTCTTTGTGTCCAATGTGAAGAGTAAATTAAGAAAACAGTTCCTTGATAATACTAAATATCAAACCAGAGTAATTACTGACGATAAATTGTAACAGTCCACTAACAAGCGCGTTAGCTTCATTCAATTACAAGTGTGTTAGCTTTATCCAAGCGTTGAAATATATTAGTGGTATAATGGGGAATAGAATCATTAGAGCTTTGCTACAACATGGAATCCTGTTATTGTTCTTTTAGTTACGATTTCGTTCCCACTCAATAGAAGACTTATTTTGCTAAATAAACGTAAGCGATATTATTATAATTTTAACCAAGTTTTATAAGAGGTTATAAATTAAACATAAAATTCACTTAACAAAATGAAATCAACAATAATTCGAAACGGATAACTTTTCCTATTAAGTTCCATCGTTTCTTCCAAATTAAGTATACCAGTAATTTTTAAAAACTAGAAGTGGTGAAATGCACACATATGGAGAACCTTTAAATGCTTAATCTGATATAAAAGATACCACGATGTTTTACATAAATAAGTTTGAATTTGAGAGAGAGACTGTAATGCATTTAAGCCATTAAATGGTTATAGAGATATTGTATTTCAGTCACGTATATTGCCCTAAAACAAGCACGATATTATGCAAGGCTGCATCCGTGCCATTGACGTGACAATCACATTGTTGTGTCTTAGTATTTAATTACTAGTAATTTAATTTAGTCTCCGCAAAAAACTGCTGATGGACATTATTCTTTTGTCCATGGAAATGTTAAGAGAAGCAAAAGTAATTGTGTTTTTTACCTCGTCCACCCATCTTGATTTAGAATTGAGGTTAGCAATAGTAACTAAATGTTCAAGGTAATCAATATTGTTAACATTGGCAACCCTTTCTCTAATATAAAGCAAGATCTAATGACATTGATTGCACACATACACCGAACTGGATTGCTAGATATTTATTCGTGGCTTAAAAACCTATTCTAGATCTCCTAGTTATTTAATGGATTCTTTTCAAAAGCTTTCGAAAAGAATTTTGAATTGAACTTAGTATTTGTAACACAATTATTATAGATTAAAAAACATTATAATCGTTTGATGTTAGCGAATGAGTGACCTCTTAACGACAATGTTGTATAAACAGGTTTGCCCTCATTTCTATCCATAAAACCAACTTAATTTCCAGATATTTCTACGTAACTTCAGACACTATTCTAGATCTCTTAGTTATTTTAGTGGATTTTTTCAAAAGCTCTTGAACAGATTTACATATGAATATAAATAAAAAACATCGTAATCAATTAATGTTAGCGAATGAGTGACTTCTCAAGGACAAGATTGTGCTCATTTCTTACCATTGGCGCCCTACTGATGTAGATATAGCTTTTTGGATGCTAAGTTGAAGTTACATAAGACCCGAGTATTGAACCACAAAGGCCATGCCATTAATATGTTTTGTTTGTGAATAAAGATGTTCTCTTTTCCTTTCAAGTATATATTAAATATATAAATATATATATTTATATCAATTCATTTCATTTTAAAGTTCGCAGGATAATAGGTTTTTTTTAAAGTATGATATACATCCAAACACCTTGCACACACAACAAACACATACACACGCACAAATAGATATATATATTAAGGCACGATTGTATTCTAAATGGCCCTAAAATATCCAATCAGCATTAAAAGGGAATTTAGCGCAAGTCGTCTTTCCATTAGATGTAGTCATTTTAATAGTTATTGGTCATATTCAAACGACCGAGCAGTAAAAAGATACTATCTGTAGCCAAGTATGGGGTGCTGGAAGCTATTATATTTAACGCAATCAATAGTGCTTCACTTCGATTACTTTGGGTTGGTTGGTAAATTTATGAACATTTAAGTGCAGGTCATGATGCGGGGAACAGATTTTTATACACATCCTCATGGTACGCAACATTAATTATTACACATCAGATGAAACTCGATGATGCAGTATTGTGTTATGATTCTCCTTTTCTCGAAAAACACATTTTACCATACAGAGCGGATAACAGGAATTTCACTACCGAAAGTTCATATATTACGGTATCGTATTGAATTGTGTTCAAATCAGTCTCCCGTGTCAGTGAAGTGCATTGTTTTAAACAAAAACCCGGAAACCACTTACTTAAAAAAGGTAAGTGGAACCATTTTCCGTGGACATTTACGGAACCCCATCCAATACTTGTTTCCATTCCATGGTCTATATGAATCACGTGTGGCACCACCATCAAACGCACAAACCTTTCTGTTCCCTCACCAAATCCTCTCGAAAGCTACCCAGTCATTGACTCCTTGCTACTTCGTTAAACAAGCTTACCCCGATAGATAGCATCAGGAGGAGAGAGTGACAAACAATGACGTCACTTACTGCGTTCTCCCAAGATTTCTCGTGCGTTCGTATCTGTAAACCATCGTTTTAACAGTACGAGCAACAGTTTATGATGATATTATCGCTTTTTCACTTGTCAATTACTGAAACTACCTGGGCTGAATTACTCTATCCGTGTATTTGTTAAGTGCATGCCTTAAAGATTTACCATCCGCATCTTAAGAAACGTAAATTTAATGGATGGCATAACCTTATCAATGGATGTCATAACCTTGTCAATCATACATTTTTTCTATAATTATTTGAAAATAAAAACTTGGAAACTTAAATTGATAAAGTATTCAAATTTCAGGGCTTAATATTTGATATCTTGCTAGTAATCGCTTGCTATAGTACAAACCCTACAGCTAATTGGAAATCTAATTGAAACATACTTAAAGGTGTTTGTTCCGGCTGATGGCTGTTATGTTTTCTACTTGATATGAGAGCCTGGCACTTGCACATACGTTCCATTAAGTACCGTGGGGAAGGGAAACAAACTTGCGGTTTTGATGGTAGAATCAATAATGCATATAGGAAAGCCCTATTCAATACTGTGCTAATATTGTGGTAACATTTTTAATACGGGTGTGTTTTTTTTTGTTATATCTTGGGAATGAAATTGATTTGAGGGCTCCATTTCAGGACGACAATGAGAAAAATACGGCCTTTCATCTGATATCAAAATCGATACTACTTCCGGGTAAATAATGGGGGTCCCAAAGACGACCGGAACACGCACCTTTAACTTTTATCATTTAGTATATTAATGCCATCAATCATACCAATTTTTTTTTATTACTCTCTGCCGGAAACTCATTCAATGAGATTAAATAATTAACTGCCGATATCTTAAAATCAGGAAACAGCGAACATTTGACATGATTGATATACATTAAAATTAAATTGATGACATCCAAAGTTAGTAAAATTTTCATTGTCACAATGCAGATATCTGGAGGATTATCTTTAGTCCAAATGCTTTAAAATGCGAGATGTATATTCAGGAACTTCCCACCCTTTCATCTTCAAGCATTTAACGAGCTGACCCTTGTACAGACTATAACCTCTAGACGTGCTTGCATCATGTCATATCACATGCGAGTGTAATCATCTTTCCTTTCCAGGCTTTAAAGTGAGAACTAGTCTGCAATATTCAAAGCCATAATCAGAGATTTTTTACGGAAAAACAAATTGTCTTCGTGGCAAACTGGTAAACTAAGACCCGTAAGGGGCGGCTTCAAAACTCCATGACCACTTGCCGGTCCCGCTCGGTTTAAACCGGTTTCCGTTATGTTTAAACATGATTCAACCGCCAAGAACCGCTAGTCAACTGGTGGTTAATTTGAAGTCGCCCCTAACTTGTATATAGTGTTGATATGTACAAAAGGGTAGCCCGTGTATAGTAAGCTAAAAGGATCATAACGTGTTGGGCACAACTAGTTGCTTTCTTAGCACCGCGTTGCTTTCGGGAAACAGCGCATTGCTTAGCTAACCAATCAAAAAAGTGAAAAAGCAACACATTGCTTTCACTGGCAACGCGTTGCTTTATCACTTTCCTGTTTTCCGGTTAGCAACACGTTGCTTTATTAGCAATGTGTTGTTTAAGCGCTGTCTGAAAGCAACGCGTTGCTTTTCCAAATTTCTGATTGGTTGGCTTAGCACGCGTTGCTTTTTCACTTTTCTGATTTGGTTGGCTAATCAACGCGTTGATAATGAAAGTAAAATGTTGTTTAAGTACTGTCTGAAAGCAACGCGTTGCTTTTATTAGGAACGCGTTGCTTTCATTAGGAACGTGTTGCTAATGAAAGCAACGGGTTGTTTAAAGCACTGTCTGAAAGCAACGCGTTGCTTGTTTTTCACTTTTCTGGTTGGTTGGTTGGCCTAGCAACGCGTCGCTTTTTTCACTTGTTGGACTTATAGCTCAGGCAACGCGTTGTTTTTCTGACAGCAACCCGTTGTTACAATACGTTTGACGCTTTCGCTGTCAATACCGAACAAACCGATCCCGTTCAGCATCTTGTCTTCAGTGCTTGCTCCATTTCCAAATAATCTTTTCATCCAGCTTCCGGATAAATTAACTTTTGCAATACGACCCTTGGATGCTTGTAATAATAGGCTGGGGAATTCATGTTTTGACCAAACAAATCCTGCAAGGTTTTATTACTGTTTTGTAGTATTTGATATCAGGAATAACAGTAAAAATACAAAATCTTACGAAGGAAAGGTGACGATATTTATTTTAGTTCGTCTTTTGCTTGGGAAAACCCCTTCAGTGCTAACCTGTTTTTCAGGGGTGCCCATTGGTCAACTAACATCAAAATGTCAGGGGAATAATGGGTAATCATGGGGAAAAGTTTTGTTTACATGTTAATCGTGTTAGCAATATTTCCATTAATATCAGCTATCTACGCGTTAAAAAGGGTTAGTCTTCCCTATGACTTACAGTTTTGGTAACACTGAGATGTTAATTTGCAAGGTCTTCATGTGGTCAATTCCAAACTGATCGTTTTTAAAAAAAAAAAACTGGGTGTTCAAATTTTTCACGTCATCACAATCAAACAAGAGTCAGTAAAAATGTAACTGGATCCGTGTTTGAACTTCAATATATCGTATTGTACATTCTAATTAATAACTATAATCAAACTATATCTATATATACTAATCTATATCTCAAATGTATATGTTTTATGTCAACAGACGAACATTTGATACATTTTCAAACACTCTCTGGATTTCATTTTTACTCTCCATTGTGACCATTGACCTGAAGATATTGCCTCATAACTATCGAACTACAACTTGCAGATAGGTCAACTATACTTCTTTTATTAATCGTGCACGATGAACATGTTTGTATACCTGCTTTCCAGGTTGGTAGATTTTCTTAGATTTTTTGGTATGTTTTTTCACATGTACAATACTACCAAAATTTGTTAAAAACTTTTGTTAGAATATTTTGAGTTTGTATTGCTTCATAAATTTTTCAAAATCCACCCGTCTCATAATGGCTCACCTCGCCAACAATCATGTTGTCCTGAATCTAGAAAAACATTATTACTCTGTGTTTCTGTTGAAGAATTTCCTAACTAAATGAAAACATCGATTGATTAGCGTTATAAAATGCTAACTCTCAGATTTGAAACAAATTACGGTGTTTTCTTTTAAAGGAAACCCTCTATTTACTATGGCCTTTAAATTTTAACTCTTGGTATATTTTATGTTTTAATCAGTAACGTTTTTAAACTGTTATTCGTAATGTTATTATCTGTTATCAAATTGTTTAATTTTTATTCTAATGTTAAGTCGTTATTATCATATGTGAACGTATTAACTGGACTAAATGTCTTAATACTCCACAATATTTATGTCCGCATTGTTTATATATAATATTATATTTTTCTTTAATTTTCAGCACTAGATGTTTGGTTATTTGGGTGTCTTTCATTTGTCATCTTAGCATCTTTTGAATGTTATTAGCTCATTACGTTAGTACAAGACCTAAACGACCGAAACACCAGTGAAATCCCATGAGTAAGCGCAGTCGTATTAAACAAGATTTAATATTATTTTACCACCTAGTGGAGCGATTTGGACTGCAATAGTCGACAACCCCTCCCCTCGGTACACAACACGCAACCACTTCTATTCGAAGGAAATAATTTAAAAACACAAAAAAACACCATAAAATTTAAAAATTTGGTGGCAGGGGTGTTTTTTGGCCAAAAAATCACGTTTTGAGGCAAAAACTTACAAATAAAGATTATTAATTTCTTAGCAAAAACAAATTTTAATCATGATGCAATACTCTCATCTCTGACTTTATATTAATAAGATTTCTTTTATACAATATCTAAATGGTCCTAGAATTTAGCCAAAAGTCACTTTTTTCATTTAAAAACATCTTTTTTACCACATGTCCCACAACGAGTATTACCGAACCCTTTAGGCATGTATAAAACCTATATCAATAACAAAAAGATACCAGAACAAGATTGTAATATATTTACTTTAAAAAATAAAAAAAAAAATAAATTTCTCTTAACTTGCAGCCCAAAATGCGTTTTCGGCCTAGAATCTCCTGCCACCAAATATTTCACCCACAACCATTCATTTTCTTACATCTCATATATTTATCCTCAGTAAAGGTTGGTTTGTTGTGTTTTGTTGTGACCGAGAGCGGGAACTCGAAAACTAGAGCCCTTTTCAAAGCTCGGCCGCTCGTTAACAAGGCAATGGAATTTAGGATAAAAAAAAGATGGGATGACACCTATAAAGCGTACTGGTTGTTTGATGGCTAACATTACCTTTCTTACGTGACCAGAACGAGCGAAGTAACCCCCGCGTTTTTTAAGAAGAATAATACTAACGTAAATTCCCTGACTGCAAAATCTGGATTTTTAAGACTGCGTCAGTCTGGCTGGTTCGCTCTCTTACGATTCTCGCCTTAAAGGCATTTACGAATTCGTCTTTAGCAATTGATCTAAGTAAAAAAAAATTTTGCGTATTCTTCATTATATTGTTCCCTGTTACTTGCATATTAGGAAATTGCCAAGGATATTAGCTTGGCCCTCATTGTACAGATTTTTCCAGCAAATGGTTTTCTTTTCCAGAAGAACTCAAAGTTAGATAGCCAACGTCTTTATTATGGATGCATTTGAGATATTATTCGTGAACACCATCGAGACGTAATATTAATGATCGAATTGCTTTCTGCTTGCATTACTTTATGTACAGAAATGTCTAAAATACAGGAATACGGAAAGCTGCTTTGTTGTTTTATAGGATCTTTTTTATTCACTGTTAACTTTCTAGACCGAAGAACAATGATTGGATTCCGAGCAAAGTTCACGTAATCTGACAACCAATCGGGTATACGCCCAAACGCACCAATATGGGCAAATCTTCTAAAGTATGTTTCCTTATATACCAATACCATGATAATAACAGGTAATTCGAGTTGTTCTAAAACTTGTGTCATTGCATAGACACTATGCCCAGGCACCCTTCTGGGGACACGATATCCCCAATTGCAAGACTCAAATACATGCTTTGTCTCCTGAATTCGGGAATTGTGAAAATGGTAAATTATATTTAACTTGAAAGAGTTTTGTCTGCCAAATCGTGATCAGTTCACTCGACCTGTTTGGAAGTCTCTATTTGCCGGGGGGGGGGGGGGGGGGGGAGTGGGATAAATGCCACATCATATTTCGAATCGCTGCTAGCGCTTGCACTTAATAACAGAACAACAGTGATCTTGCAGACGTGTTGCCATCTCCAGCCTGTCATGCTAGTATCACTAGAAGTTGTGCCCTCTTTTTTTTTACAATAGGAATAGTTCCTTTTCCTAGTGTCCAACGGGAAACTAAGCGTATTTGGGAAATTTAACCTTAGTGTTTCTGGGGTTCGGTAATGGAACGTTTTAAGGTGTTAATCCCCAAATCAACAATTTATGGGCTTGGTTCGATTTTGAACACATCATATCCGATTCCGTATTTTTTATCTAAAGATAAGTCCAACTACCGCATCAGGCAATGGGCACACAATGCCATTGTATACTCTTCGTTTGCAATGTGGCATTGTTTTCAATTAGATAACGATACAGTCTTACACCGTTTTGCATGAATATTTCTATGCACTCGATTCAACTATTACAAGCATTATTGTAACATTTCCCATTTTGAACCAGAAAAAAAGTTTTGCCCGCATTTATGCTAGACAATGCATTACACGGCCTTAAAAAAAAAAGTAAGCATTACCAATAGCGTATTTAACATCTCGTGATGCCTGTATATCAGCTAATTGACCATATGCATGAGACGCTAACAAAACAAACATGTAATGTGTGCTGGGTATTTTTTTAGGTATGACATAATTATACTTACCTGGACTTGATGGTACATATTACGCTGGGTAACCCTAAACTCTAATCTAAAGGACAACCTTTGATCAACGATAAACTTCTTGCGTGAAGAAAAACAATTAAACGATGCAGTCTTCAAGCGGAATTTGAATAATGTCTTAACAGTAACGTCAAACTTAAACAAAATGGCATTTAAATTAGGTTGGGTGAAACTCCTGCAATAATATTTGATAAGAACGATTTAATGCAAGGCTTGTGAAGATTGATTGGTTGGTAATGTTTTGCCTCTATAATCACCTGTTAAAATAAAACATTCTATATCTTGCTTCACTCATTTATATTGGATCGATGGCCATTATTTAGGTGGTAATGGGCCACATGCGATCCAGAAAGAGTCGGTTGAAACTGTGGCATAAAGGTACAAGTGATAAATGTGTTAAGATAAGGATAAGGACCTAGCTAGTGCATTCGACAGGATTATCGCACGCGACCGTTATGGGTCGTACAGGCAGCACGAAAGCCGGAGGCTCGAGTGCTGCCTGCACTGACCCATACGGCAAGTCATATACTTTGAGAAAACAATAGTATCAAATCATAACATTAACATATAATTCAGAATGTATCTAAATTTGGAGGTAGTTTTTAAAATAAAGTAAAAACACCACTCTATAATCCAAACCATGCCCAAATGTTATACTCTATAAATAGTGCCAAAAAGACTTGACGCAATTCATTGTTGATTAGTTTGTTTTGAAAAATGATCTGGAAGTGCGAGGAAAATCAGACTCTCTAAGACGATTAGAGTGGCTAATCTTTCTCACCTCCCTGGCAGTTTCAAAACAAACCATTAGTGATGAAAAGAGTCAATGAAATTGAAAGAAAGATGAGACTTTTCGCACTGCCCTTACTTTTTCCATATATGATGCAGGCATGTACTTGATTTGAGAGAAGTCGATATCAAATGATTGACGGTACTTTCTAGTAGCTAACAGGAGTTGTGACTGTAGTGACCCGCTGCATTGATCTGATGACCCGGCGTTTTATATGAGACCCGTGCATATCTGTGACCCGTGCATTATCCGACAGAGCCCAGTGCATTCGTGAAAAATAATGCACGCTGAAAACAAAGGAATCTAACACGAGAAGTATATGGTGAAATACCGGTTGGTCATGGTTTGTTTCAAAAAATCTTTACAATATTTATTAGATAAAGAGTAAAATGGCGCCTCATAATAATTTTAAAATCTCCCGTCTCTTTTTCTTTCTCTTACAGAAGAAGAAACGCAAAAGATCAAGTTTACTGGAAAACATTGGTTAGATAGACGGAAGACTTGGGAATAAATCGCCTAAAACAGTAAAAGTTAAAGAAGGAAGGAGACAAAAGACGAACTATAAAATAGACATTGCCGCTCGTGTGATATTTCCAGCAACATGTTCTGGTTTTACCATGATTTTTTCTACTTCTACTGTTGGCCTTTGGATGAAACTTTGAGAACATGTGGTCTTACAAGGATTAAATAATTGATAACTTCAACACGTTGCTTGGTAGGCATTGGAATGTGCGTTTTTTTTTATTTTCGCATGAATACTTCCATGTTTTGTCAGCTTAAGAAGGAATAATAAGCTCAGGAAGTGAAATTGCGACTGTTAAGCGCTCTAATACGTAGCAGTATTAAATCAATCTACTTTACATTTGACACAAGACAAGAGTTGATCAAAAACCATTGTATTTGGTGAATAGCACACACTGCCTAGTCAGTGTAAGCGAATTCATTCACACTCTTGATGCGCCAATTTGTTTTGCTTTGCAAATGATTTGAGGAACGTCTGAGTTGTCTATAGCCATGGTTTGCCGCTAACGAATGAAATCAGTCAACAAAAAAACTCCGAACATGTTGTGAAACATATCTATGATGTGATATATAATTTCATCGATGAATCCTACCTCTACACTAAAAATAAAAATCCAACTGGAATTACTTTCGGAAAGATTCATCATCGTTGCTGTTTCGTGAAAAGGACTCCTGGGAGGAACCGAGGGTCGTTGGATATATCAGACATAAACATATGCTTATGTTCTATTAAAAAAAAGAAATCCGTGTGCATTTTGTTGGTTTAAAGCATGCTCGTCGATCATGATATTGATTAGTAAATATTATTACAAGTTGTAGACAAACATAATTTCTGCTGCTTGAAATCAGATCTAATGATCGATATCTTTAAGTGTTATTCCGTTCGTAAATAAACACAACTGTCTATTAAAACCCGACACAACGTCGCACTTTTGATCTAGAAATCTATTTACTAAAGACTGAACGGTGGGAAAGCCGAGCAGATATCCAATTAATACGGAATCGAGGTGTTTTATAAGGCGAAAAGTGGAGTGCAGCAGTGTGGTAATCGAATGAGGATACTCTAATTCGAATAAAACCACCGTAAACTATGTCGAACACATTGATGTACTTTTAATTGCTTTCTTGAATGTTGTAAAGATAAACTAAAGTCCAAACAAGAGTAATGGGTACCATATGTTTCTGATTACCTGTTGCTATCTCATTATCGTGTGTTAATAACATGAAACAATAACATGAAATAAATGTGAAAAAGTGAATTTCACTCTTGAGAGTGACTCTTTTGACACATTTACTCTTGATAATTTACAAATATCATCAAGAGATCGTCAAACAATATTCAATTGAATAGATTTTGAAGTACATAACAAGATAATTTCTTTTATGATACTTTCAAAATGTATTAAAGTTTTCAAGCAGACAATAAAAACCAAGTTTTTAGGTAACTGAACACGCAATATAGTTCCTCAAACCCCTTCTTACATGGTGATCCGGTAATCTTTAATTTTTATAATGGTGTCAATATTTACATTCCAGTATTGCGTCTCTGTTCTATGAATTTGAATTTGAGCTTTCAAAAGTACAATTCACCCGAACATTCGCCCTTCCTTACTCCAGAATGCAAATTTTAGACATCTGAATGCTTGGACTTAATATGTCCTATAAATAAAATCGGTTGCCAGGAGGTGTGGCTGTCTATTGCATAGGACTTTTCAAGAAGAGGAATAATGTTCTTCCTATAATGCAATTCTTCCAATACAATTTTTGCACTGGTTGTCACATGAGTTTATAATGACAACCAGGTACGTTTTGTCACTACAAATTCATGCAAAAAATTGTATTGGAAGAAATGCAAGAAATACCTTCTCTTGGAGATTTCAATAATTTTATAATTCTTACCCTGTGATTATGTTGTGAATTTGAAAGCTGGTCTTTCACGCATTTTACATGTCAAACAATGTGCTAAATTCCTCATTTGGGGGGGAATAGCTTTGTAAATAATTGTACCCACTATTCCCATAGGAATTAAATAAGGATAGACTCTTTAATGAAGTGACTTGAAACATACCCAGTTGCTCGATGGCTCTTGGTAGAATCAGCGTATGAAACCGCTGTAGCATATAGTAAAAAAGTAAAGGTACCTAACATACCCTGGACAAATGATAAGACCAGAAGAACCTTAATAAGGACACAAGCGGAGATTTTAGTCATTACTGGTCCGAACGGCACTACTACAACACGTAATTATGACGATGGAACATCAGTATTTTTGAACACTGCGTTTCTTCCCTTGTCTTTCAACTCTATAGCTGGAAAAGGTAACTTATGAGAATTCTACAGATTATCCTTCACTTTGAAGCTATTCCTGCAAATTTCAAAATTTCAAACCTCACTGTAGGGTATTTATCAATGTATAACGTACTTGTGTACCAAAATTCACAATTTTATCCGGATTTGCACACTCACATAAGATTATGTTCACTACAATCCCCCAGTATGCTAAGGAGAGTGAAATATTTTCAAGCCCATATAACGTTTACATCGAGTTAGAGGAAAGGTGAGGCTTATGATGTAATCATTTTACTAATACAATACAATGCATTATAGTGGTAAAATTGTAAAAGATCTATTGTTATTTTCAGATGAAAATCTAAGGTATTGTTTAAAAACCGTCCATAATATTTTATGTAAGGAAAAATGTGCTTCAAGTCGAAACTGATTTGAATGGTAAGTGTTTCCTTTTGAATGTTTTACTGACAACATAATACAAGCATATGATTCATTTTATCGTATTCGTCTTGTCTTGCGTGTCTTCAGTGAAAGAGATGTGGAATATGCTGCACTGTAATTTCTATTTCTATTCATAGACAGCTCATATTCGTTTCAGTTTATGTATGGTAAACGTTGACATGGAAATATTTTTCATTTTACACTATAAAATAAAATTGTATGATGATAGTAGTACATTAAGGCTGACTCAGAGATTTCGAAATATAATTTTTTTTGTGTAGTAATTAAAAATAGTGATCTAGAAATAAAGATAGTCACCTAAAATGCTTAATTCCGAAGTTAGAGATGAATCGGATTTTCCATTTTCATGCAGTAAACATTTATGCACAGTATAACAGTGCCATAGGATATCGTGTATAACAAACATTCCGGATCCGGAATTTTAGAACAAATTATGATTTTTATTATGAAGGACTTCGATTTGAGCTTAGTTATTTTACACAGTGATTATTATATGGACACGCATTATGTATATGCAAAAAAACACGATTTGTTTGAAAAATGAGTGCGCCCTCATCGGGAAATCTCTGAGTCAGCCTTTAAAGGACACCGCGACATTACTTAAAAAGACACTGGCACATAATACGCCCTCAAGTTGTTCAAAAATTGAAATGTTTGCATGGTGTTAAAGCTTTATATTATATTAACCCTTATCTGAAATGATTAAGCCCAAATCAGCGCTCTTATGGGTAAACAGAATGATTTTAAAATAAAATCACTATTGAGTGGTCTATTCATCAGACGGCGAATCGTCGAGTTAAACACAAGAACACACACGCCATAATTGATTCCCTCGGCCTCCACCATGTTTCACCGGCCTGTGACATTTCTGGCTTTAAAATCAACGAGTACGAGTCTGTGATGTTCATGTAATAGACACATTTGTTTATGAAAGTTACGGCAAACCCAAATTAGCCAAAACATTACTGGATGTCTTTAGCCTCTTATTAAGGCTCGTATATATGTTTTGTGGTGTGATATTTCTGTAAAATATATCTGTATTCTTCAAAGGTCCTAAACTATCATTGAAGAGCAAACTGAAGGAATTCCGTTGAAAAATGTGCCTGTGCCACTTTAAGTTTGTGAACGAGATACCTGTTATAGGTGTTGATAAATGTTGCCTTATTTATGCCGATTTTGTGCCGCAATGTTGACACAGGTTGGCGATTTCGTGCATGGCCAGCTATCCAAATATGTCCGAGTTGTCGGCACGGTCGTATTTCAGACAACTATTTTCTGATACAATATAACACAAGATGGTATAAAAGACCAGTAAGACACCTCTGAACAACCTCATTCTATTTCGAAAGTGACAGTTCCCGATGCTTCTCTGCCGTGTTTTTTAAACAGACTGTCACAAATTATACCAAGTCGTTCATGAGCGGCTGTTCTTTATGAGTGAATTATTGAATACCGTTGACGCCATCTATTACCAGAGAGGTGTCAGTTTACACAAAGGAATCGTGTAAAGGCTGTGCTAAACATGTACTGAAGCACAATTTTGATATTTTAGGTATCCACTTTTCTGAAACATGATCGAACGCCACCTGATAATGCTCCGGTGAGGAACATAACATGCAACCCTTGTGTTAATCTACAGAACTTCTACTTTAAGTGTTTCGATAAGTGATTGAATATTATACTTGAAAAGAAACAAAGAGGTGTTGAATTCCCCGTTTGCCCCTGTGCAAATACATGCTAACGTATCCCACTTGCCTTTGTCAATTGACAATCAAACAATCTACACTGTCTAACTTAAGATGTTCAAAAACGTTAAAAAGATTGCAGAAAACGTTTTTGAAGTGACTATTTGAGACAACCACCTGTACTCAAAGATTTTCACGACTTCATATACTGCTTTTAGTAAGCTATGCAAGCTGGATTTCTGATATGATTTCACTTTAAATATTAAATTATGTATTGCTCATTTTATTTAAAAATCAGCAAGATTTTGTAAGTATGAAATGTATGTATTCTTTATCACAGCACATGCGATTAAATTCTGTGTATCTAGGTGAAGTTAACAGAATGAAAGCTTGAACCATTTTTTTTGAAAAGGTAATGATATAGAAACTTCAGTTTATTAACTAATTAAGGAAATAGTTTACTAGAGTATCATCAAACCTACTTTATTAGTTTGAAATGGACAAGAGGATAATTTAACTCTGAGCTTCTGTAAGGCTCAACAATCTTGGGTGCACTACTTTTCTTGCATGGTATCTGGCAAAACTGCTTTAAAGTGTCTGAAAATGTACTGCTCTAGTTATATCATGAATGTGGTGTAATTTCGTGATATACATGGTACACTGTTGCTCATAAAAGTGAAATAAAATATATTTTACCACTTTTTATGGAATGATTCTTACAGTGTGAGTTATTTAATATGATATCTAGGGTGTATATCGCCACACTACTTGAACGATCAGTCCCTTCCGAACATATCACCATGAACATAGTAACAAGTGACCCTTTACGAACTGTGTCCTTAGCCTGAAAGGAAAAGGGGGTATTTGAACAGCAGATTTAAGGATTTTGTTACAGGTTTTTCACATCAATCATTTTTACATATAACACATTTGTGAGTGATTTCATGCATCGAAATGTTCAATAGTACACACAAGGTTGTTTATGATGTCAATGGGCAGACAACCCACTCATTGGTCAGAGACTGAGCTAACTCCTGTAGTGTTGGAGGAAGATTGTCCCTGTAATTGATGGCTCGGCCTAGGGCATCCCATCATGCTCGATAGGTTCAAATTAGGGAAGCAAGCAGGCCATGGTATCTGCTCCACCCCATCTGCCTCAAAAAATTGTCTCACTTCAGCGGCCCTGTGCGGCGTGACATTGTCGTCTTGCAGCTGAAAATTGTTTACATAAACCCTTCTTGCATGTGGCAGACAGTGGTTTTCCAATATTTTTTCCAGGTACAAGACGGCGTTCATGTTCCATCTGGCACCACTAGTGCTGTTTTTCCTCCATAATGAATACCGGCCCATACCATCCACCACCTTGAGTCGATTCTTGAATCTCGGAGGTTCTCACCACGTAATCGACGAACCCTTTGTCTCCCATCTTGATGGTCAAGGATGTAGGTGCCTTCGCCAATAAACACAACATTTCGCCAGTGTCTGAGCTGTAATCTTCCGTGCATCCTAGCCCAGCGAAGTCGATCAACTCTGTGGTGAACGGTTGGCGTGGACATTTGGTCATTCGTCTTGCTCGGTAACCATGTTGAAGCAATCTCCGATTTACAGTTTGGAGGAAAACGTTGATTCTATTGTGTCTTCTCCACGACGAAGACGGCTCGTTGGCTCTACGGCACAGATTAAGCAGTCGGCAATCATCTCGTCTGGTAGTCCGTAGCGGTCGTCCTGAAGATTTTCCAGGACTCAAATGACCCACCTCTCGATGATGTATGAGGATTTTACAGACCGTACTCTGCGTTATTCTGAGGAAATCAGCGACTTTGGTTTGTTTGTACCCTTCCCCAAGCACTCTTCGGCGTATTGACAATACCATTGGACGAGGCATAGCCTAGGGAACCTCTGTGTCAGTTTTTGTTGTAAAGGTAACAACCAACTCTGAAAAAATGGGCTCCTTGCACACCGGCTTGGAGCAGGGAAAAGGAAACAAACAACAGACGTCTGACATTTTATAGCTCCCAACAAAAGGCATTGTTACGTAATTCAAAATTATGCATGGATTCACTTCACTTGGGTAGTGGGGACTCATTATGTAATCATTTACCTACTCTAATATGTTTACCGAGGCATTCAAATAGAAATACGTTTTAAGATTGGGTCTGAAAAAATATTCCAAATTTATGAGCAACAGTGTAGATTGGTATGTTTTCTCAAATTAAATGGCTTTTGGACAGTTAGGCAATTTACTTCTCGCTCATTAATTTTACCTCGATTAGTTCACTATCAGTCTTGTCGTCTATAGAACATCTGGTGTTGGGCATTTCTATGTACACTACGTTTAATGATTCATAAGTAAAAATATTCTGGTCACCATATATTGAAAATCTGGTCATTTGGGTGAATTTAGTTTGTGCTTTGGTCAATATTGTCGCATTTCTTCGGTATAAGTTTTAAATGCGAAACCAACATGTTCATAGTTGTCAGTTTTTTCATAGACTACTGTCTGTAAGTGAGTTAGTGTGGTGTTAACATTAAGGGTTTAACATTGAGGAGTTTAAGGGGTTTAAGAAAACATTAACTTTGTGATATTCGTTAACGTTGATTGTGTGATAATCTATTTTGAGAATGTGAACGTGAAAAATATTAATACTTTCGCGCAGAAGGAAGGCAGTGATGAAATTATTAGTGGTGTAGGAACCTCTTAAAGCACACAAATATAGCAGGTACTAAAATTATTTGTATCAATGATATCAGTCATTACTAATTATATTATGCTTACATCCTGTGTGAAAGAGATTGTTTACCTTTTCATTTTCAAAATTATTTTAATATTTAAAAAAAAATCAAATAAAAATGTTAAATGTTAAATGTTAATTTCCAAGAGAGGATCCACGCAAAACACATGTGATTAGGAATATTTGAAGTGCTGCCTCTTGTAGTATGTGTTTTTAGATCAGTGTTTTTTTTAAATAGTCGATCAAAGGTGTACTCAAAAGAATGTTTCAAAACCTCTTAAAGCACACAAATATAGCAGGTATTATGTTGTTTCACATATGTACAATAATAGAAGCAAACGTAACGGTTAAACACATGCATGGTCAAAACAGCCCTTCAAGGAAATTGTGTCTTCAGAATGCAAATATCCCTTTTTCAGTGAACTGAAATAAAGTGGGTCTTGATTCGCGTTTATGCAAGGCATTTTGTGGGATTTAGAATAGATGATACATAACGTGGTAAAGACTATTGTACATGATAAGCTTCCGTCCTATTTTAAGTAATCTTGTAATATAAAACTGCTACGTCCGATCGGATAGTGCCAATATCTTTCGTCTATTTATCTATTATTTTGCACAATAACGTCACAGATGCTTGGAACAAACACGATAGAAAAGTAAACTACGGAATACGTTTAGGACCACCAATGCAGCATTCCAAATAAAAGTTACAAGAACTACGGATTTGCAGATGACTGTATCTTGAACGCGTTGAAGCTAGACGAACGAAATTGGCACTATGCGATCGGACGCGGCAGTTTTATATTACAAGATTACTCGCTAATTTTCGGACATAGAATTGTCTTTTATCAGGCTGGACCTGGTAGAAACAACCGAAAAATAAAGAAAAGGAAATAATAATACTAAAAACATAAATAAATAATAGAGTACACCTATTTATAATATAATATTAATTGTAGACGGTAAAAGCACAAAAGGACCTGGCAGGGTAAGCAGAGAGAAGCGCCCTCAATAGTTGTAACTAGGCTGATGAATTGTCATTTTTGCGATATTGCATGTATACATAAGACTCGGTTTTCATGAGGTATTCATACTTTCCTCTAAAATTGCCATAACAAGATGTATAATAAAAATTCGATTTCCCATTGAAGCCTACACTTAAAATGCCTCTAAAAGTGCCATTTTCTTCAAAATATGAACATTTCGTGTTTTTCAAAGTTCGGATAAGAAAACTTCACAATTAAAGTTATATGATTTGTAAAAATGGGTACCAGATAACACAATGTCAAACCCGAGGGTGCTTCTCTCTGCTCATCCTGCCAGGTCCTTTAACTTACAAAATTAGATATTACGTGACGACCAGGCAAAATATGTGTGTGAAAACAACATCAAGTGGCAAGAGTAAAGTCGGCACACGGTGAGGCGCTAAAACAATAATCATGTCATTCGTGGGCATTGATGCCATCCGGACGAAGAGTTATGAGCTTGGCAATCCAAAACAATTCACAGGGAAAAATAATAATATGATTTCTCTTGTGGACCTGGGGTTCGTCCGCGAAACTTGAATGGTTAGTATATACCTAACTTGTGCTGAGTGCTTGTTACGATTTCTACAAGTTGTGACTTACGTGCGTTCGCGAACGATGGACGTTAGACAGTCGTAGAAATACCTTTCCGCAAAACTTAGGATCATTATTACGTGTCTTCTATTTGGGTGTAATCGTGGGTGCAATTATGCACGAGTTGGTGTTGAATGCCGTTCTAGTAAATCGATTAACGGATTTTACACGCATGTATACGTGTGTTTTGGGGTGAGCAAACCTATTGAAACTGATAAGTACTCGGACTATTCCTCCTGGTATGAGAACCGCGTTAAATTCTATAACAATTAAATTATATCATAGCATTGGCATATCTTGTTACTAATACCTTCTTGAACTTTCGATAGATATAAGTTAAGACTACCTGCATAGAAAGAAACTGGCTTTTTCAAAACCAAAGAGGGCCGCTATTTTTTTCTATTAGGAGTCATTCTTGTTTGTTGGAAAGAAAAAATAAAAAAAATAAAAAAATGAGGTAATATATAAGCCTATATCCAATAAACAAAAACAAAAAAGGACATGAATGAATTTACAGGTGAAGGTATAATGTCTGCAGCAAGCAGTAGGAAGAAGGGTCTGCTTCTGATAAGCAAAATGAGAAAATGCAAGACATCACAATTACTAGCGACGGAAGATTACAATGATTTTGTAAAAAGATTCTCGACAAAACTGGGAAAGAGGCATAAGTGACAAAAAAAGTTATGTACTTTTTTCAATGCTGACTTAGAGATTCGAAATATGTTTTCTGTGTGTTTTAATTTGTAATCTAGAAACTAAAATAGTCAACTAAGTACTTAATTCCACCAAAAATTGAGATTAAAAGGATTTTTGTTTTGATGTAGTAAACATTATTGTCCCTAGAATAGGCCTATTACTGTATAACAAAATTACGTATCCACGGACTTTTATTACAAATTGGATTTTCTAAATGAAGGAGTAAGCATTATTTTCTTTTCTCTCTCTCTCTTCCCCTTCTCCTCTCCCCTCTTCCACTCTCTGGTTCCTTTGTTTTGGTTAGCTTCTTTCTTTTTTTTTTCTTTGCGTGGTGAATGGATAGATGAGCAATTTATGTGAAAAGGAGGCAGGCATTCTGGGATGTATCTTATTCAAAATGACTAGTTACAGAAGACAATGATAAGGATGAATTATTAACTTTAACATGTTTATCTGTTTTGCTGATTTTAATTTTATACATGCTTCAATTGCCCTATTACAATGATTATTCGGCCAACATGACATGTATATGTGAAATCAAAGGAAAATAAGAGAGAGATTTGTTGACTTTAAGATGCTACTGGTCACTGTGAAACGTAACCCAACGCAGTCTTCTAGAAATATTTTGGTTTGTTATATTTAATTTTGATAGCCCTGTTATATTAAGTTGGGCAATAATCACCTGCAAAAAACAGTGTTTAGAAATATGGTGCAAATAGTGTTCATGTATTTGAAAATGTCAAATCTCTAAACACTTGGCGTCAAATTGTCCAACAATTGTGAAATGACTTTTAAATATAAACCGATTTTAAAATGGGAACGTGTGTGCCAAAAACAGTGTTAGAAGGTGTTAATTTGTAAAACTCACTGTGTTTGCGTGTATATGCGGGCCAAAGACACTTTCCTGGTCTGATATAGGATCATGGGGTGCTATAATATCTCTTATTTTCGTTCAGGGATGTTCTCCCTGCATTTTCGAACATAAATGCTGTTACCATGCAGATTGCTAACAAGCGATGGATGGAATGCGAACGCGGACCAATCCCCGTCCCACCACTTCCCACACATACGAGTGGTTACGGTATCGTGGACCACACGTAGGTTTAACGCGTTAACAAATTTTTCTGGCTTACTCGTAGAGAAACACGTGCTTACGTTCCAAGTTTCACGGACAACGCGAAAAAAAATCTTAGTAGTAACTTACGTCACAACTAGGGTACCTCAGTTGTTTAGAGTGCTTTCGCGAACGAACCATGTTCAAGTTATGACCCTTATGCCAATTGAACAGACCAAAACGAGAGAAAGGAGGACAACATAATTTATATCTTTCGACACGTACCGAACGATTTTTTACATATTGTCATTTTTCCATTTCAATCATATTTTTTAAGTGAAAAAAGAAACCCAAATTGGTAAAAAATTGAACTTAAAAATTTGTAATGTATTTATATTGTAATTTGGTTTATGTATTGGTAATTTATTTATATCGCAAATAATGTATTTTTTGGGAAAGATATTTAAAGTATAAACGAAAACATTGAGAGAAGACAGCATTTACTCTACTCGTATAGCAACACGATACGCAGTGAGTGGTGGTAAGCATATTGGGATACGGACTTGAGGACTTTCAAATTCTTGAAACCACTTTACTCGGTTTGTACAAAGTCGAATGAACAGATGGGGTTGATTCATTGCATTTTCTATTTGAGTGATTTATTATTACGATACCTAATGAGACAGCTATTGGGATATTATTTGAGTATCACAGACATCAGATTAGCCATTCTATCAAAAACAGATTTTGAAAGATATGATTGCTATTTTTAATTGTACGGAAAGTATCAAAAAGCTTTCAGCTGCTAAAAAGTGAGCGATATCTAAAATTAAATTGAAGTGCTTTGGCAAATTATAAAATCAGCAGATATACTAGGTTGGAAGTGAAATATATTGGATTATTTTTCCATTTGGTACATGAACAAAAAAAGCAACATTGGTTGCAAAGTAGCTACCACAAGTCCATTTCCATTGCGATTTGTCTATTAAATTAAGAAAATGCTTGTTTTGTGAACTGTTTAAGAAGATGTTTATTGGTTCTATTTATCTTAATTCTATGTTCAGAAAACCTTTGGAACATATTGTGTAACACGTGCCTTTTTGTACAATTTAATTCAAATGTCAAAGTAACATAAGTTCCTATGTTAGATTAAATTTGATATTTATTGAGTTTATAGCGCGGACAATGGTTTTGCCTACGTTCAGATCATGTTGTCACTTCATGGAGCAACACTGTCAGTTAAGACTGACGTTGGGTGAGTAGATTATTACCTTAAAAATGTCAGTGCGGGGAATTTTAACCAAAATGGTTTGTCCACGTTTTCCGGTTCTACGTATAGCAAATCTGTGCGAAGTTCATTTACACCGCGTATAATTATTGTAGCGCATAGACATTGTCATAGTGCCGCAGAATAGTGTAGAAACGTTTTTTTCAGAAGTATACAAATTGTAAAGCTCTGTAAAGTTTAGTAGTTAAATACCAAAATCCATACCACTTTGGAATTTAAAATGTCATTAAATTTAACACGGACAGGAATTTAGCTTCCCTAGATATGTGACAACCCCAACAAAATCAAGAACATGTCGCTCGATTTTGATTTTGATCTAAACAGTATGTGAAAAAACAGAATTTTTTAAATGTATATGTCTTTTGTTGAAATACGATCGTTATGACTCTCCAAAAACAGTGTGCGTGTGTTTTTATGGCGATATTCATTCAATATTTGGGGTCTTATGATTTGATAATCTCATGATTTTGCGGTTGCAATGCTTTAATCTTAAAAGCTAATTTCTTAAAAAAATTCCGGTTTAAAAAAACTAAAGATCATCCGATCTGAGATGGTATGATTTCGCTGGAGCGGAGGATTCAGGCTTTCACGTAGCCTGTTTCCCTTTTCTGTGATTATGTGATTGGTATTTGTGATGGCAAGCCGAGTGAAAATGTTAGGATTGTTATCTATTTTTGCTGCAATCCACTTACCTAATTATTAGCCTGAATATTTTTTCATAAAAACTAAAAATCTTGATAATCTTAAAACTGGTTTGATATTTCATGACGCCGCAATCATACAGCAATTTTTTGCTTTCCGGTTTATTGCATTCCAGTATCGCACCCGGGGGGTTATCGCACAACGATATTTAATCCGCATTCCCATGCACGGAATGCGTCGATGAACGATGGGATGCGAAAATAGGTATCCAATTTCAATGTTGTAGTGATTTATTTATTATGGATAAAGGCTTACTTACGTTATCTTAAATGTTGAAAAAATCAATCGGTTTGTTTTTACCTTTTTAAAATTCTTGTTAATAAGATTATGTTGCCTTTTCAGTTGCAAGGGGTTGGGAATTACGTTAATTCTATTATCCAAAATACTATGAAAAGTATTTGCAAAGGTGGGTGTTGCCTTTCGGCTTGGGAATGAGACACAAAAATACCAAAATGGTACCGAAACGTGTAGCAAAAGCTGCTCTAGTATAAGTTGGGAGTCCCATGGTCCGATTCTCTATATCATGTTTATGTTTTTGGATTTGGAAAAATTGAATTCCTCAGAGACTTATTAACGGTTGCCTTCTTGGCAACCCCTAGAATATCTTCCAATTCTTTTGGTTTTGAAATTTTCGTTTTAATTTAACAGTTGAAAATGCGAGTATTGTAGTCCATCGGGATAAGTTTACAAAAATGAGCTGTCAGGCGAATGGCTCCGATTGAGGAAATGGGATGGGGTTATTTTATAATATGTAAGACATAAATGTTATTTAATAAAAATCCACCACCATCGGTACTTTTGCAGACACATATTAAAGCAATAATAGCACATTTTGTGAAAGAGCGCCCCCCAATTTTTTCAAAAAATTGTGTAGAGATTTGCAACGGTTGCTTGGTAAACTGTGCTAGTTAAAGCTATTACTGTGAATGGTTAAGCTCGAAAATGTCTATGTGTAGCAAAAGAAGGGGTTTGAATTAGAATGTACTATCGGCGATCTCCGATAACAATTCAAAGGCTGCTGGAAACGGCCCTTCCAATTATCAGGGAAATAGCGCCATGGTTGTACGTGTCTACGCTCATCCATTAGTGTTTTGTTGGTTCAGGCAAGTCAAGAGGTACGAGGTCTGATATTCTTGGAGGGTGGCACTAGTAATCATGGACGGACGAAAACGTCGTCGCATGTTCAAGCTCTGCCGTTATGTACAAATCTGGGTCCAAGTCTATTACAATATTCGATGCTATTTTATGATCAATAGCATTTTTTAACATTCTCGTTCGCAGGTTAGAGTCCTGACAATTACCAACAGAATATGAAAATATGAATTTTTAAAATCGGGGGCGCTTATTCAAAAATGTGTTGAGTTAAGGCATGTATCCCAATATGCCACACCCCCCACCCCAAAAAAAGAGAAAAGGGTTTACAGAAGTTATTGACAGTTAATAACTTAAAAATTTTGCTAATTATTATCGGCTGTATAAGATAAAACATTTTTATTCAAACGGTGAAAACAAAAACCTCGGTCGGGGCCTGTCGGACTGCACTATAGTGACAAGGAAGTGGTTTGAACTCTTAAATTTGTAACAAAGAAAAAGAAAACTTAAGACTAGGAATAACCTATTACCTACTATTGCAGATAAACTTGTAGAATGTAACCTGGTAGTATTCATAAGAGTATAGATAAGGTCGTTTTTGTACAGAATTTTCATATATGATGCCCATCCTATGAAACAAGTTTGCATATAAAAACGCTTTTCTTACACAACTTCTGTTTTCTATGTCGTGGTGGGTTGACGTGTTGATTGTAAAGTCTTCTTGTGGCGTTGAAAATGGAGGAGTTCCAATGAAAGTTTGCTACATCCACTTAAATAACTAAATGCCATTTGCCACTTTTCAAAATCATGGAGCGGGCCTGTCTTATGTTTAGGGGAATTGATCCTACGACTAACAAGCAAATAACATACCTCCCATTTTTTGCGGTATATCGTCAGGTTGCATTGGACGTAAGGATTACAATTTTTGTGTTGCACAGACAGGCCAAAGAACTGTTCAAGGTCCGTCATGGGTAAGTAAATATTTCTAATGGTCCGATTGTTTAAAAATTGGTTCCAATTGTTTGTATATGATTTTTGCAACAGGTTAATTTACATTTACTCAGGTTCAAAGATATTGCACATTTGTTGAAGAGCGGCCCTAATTTCAAAAGTGAATTTTGGCACCGTTACGTGGTAATTGTCTAGGAAACTCATACTGCGAACGAGAATGCTAAGAAATGGTTATTTATACTGAAATAGTGGATTTTGTAATTAGATTGGGATCCCAGATTGAGCAGGGACGGCAGAGCGGAAATGCTACGTTTCTGTCCGTCCATGATGAAATAGTGCCACCGAGAAAGATAACCTCTAATTGACTTGCCTGAACCAATTTATAAAACAAACTAATGGATGGCCGTAGACAAGTACATGGCGCTATTTCCCGGCGATTTCACATTGGAAGGCCTTTTCCAGCAGCCGTTGAATTATTACGGGGATCCCCGATAATAATTATTCTATATTAAAAAAATACCTCCGTTTGTGACACACAGACATTTTCGGCTTACCCATTCACAGGTATAGTTTTATAGCAGTTACCAAGGCAACCGTGTAAAAAATTCAACTTTTTGGAACAATTGGGGGCGCTCTTAAAAAAAATGTGCTAATATGGCTTTATTAGCTCAAAGGGATTTAGTAAAGGCTAGAGTGCTGTTCCCAATAGGACCAGGGGCCCTATCGACATTCGACCGTTTAATTATGCCTCAAAAGTCAAACAAATTACAGAACAGTATCTGATAGTACTCTCCAACAGCATGAAAAATTTGAGCCAAGTTAAGAAGAATCGTGCATTCTAAAATGTTACCCCCCGATGACCCTTTACACTTGTGCGCAAGTGTAAACACGCCGTCGCTTCAAGTCAGCGGTTTAATCATGGTGCGACCACCAGATGCCGCGCTGACGTCTGCAAAACGATTGGGAACGGAGTATCGATATAGCAAACTAGGGGACCTTTTTTAGTACTCCATAAGACCAGAGGAACATGTCTGCCCTTTAACCCATTGTGAAACATTTGCAAAATTTACCCCTGCGAAATGAATCCTTCCTATATCATAATGTTCAATGATGACAAAGTTTTGCACCAATAAGATTTGGAATCAGCCGGATCAATATGCTAGAAAAATCGAAACATTACGATTCTATGCAGCAAACCAAATCGAGATTCTATGCAGCAAACCAAAATGGTGTATTTCAAATTTCACCCTGTGGTGTTTTCCTACATAAGAATCCGCGCCCATAACAATCACTGAGCCCCCCCACCTTGAGTCGATTCCCGAAGAGTCATCTCGAGGTTTTCACCACATAATCGACGACCCCTTGTCTTCCATCTTGATGGTCCCAAGATGTGGCGGCTTCTCTTCCACACTAGTGCACCAGTGTCTGAGTGTAATTTCTGTGTCCCTAGCTCAGCGAAGTCGAGCAAACTCGTGGTGAACGGTTAGGCGTGGCTTTGGTCATTCGTCTCGCTCGGTACCATGTTGAAGCAATCTCCGATTTACAGTTTGGAGGGAAACGTTGATTCCACAAACGACGTAGACGAATCGTTGCTATTTTCCGGGCTCAACGGCACAGATTAAGCAGTCGACGATCATCTTGTCTGGTAGACAATCATGGTCGTCCTGGAGATTTGGTTGTCCTCAAATGACCCACCTCTCGATGATATCTGAGGATTTTACACACCGTACTCTGCGATATCCCGAGGAAATCAGCGACTTTGGCTTATTTGTACCATCCAGGTCGGAGTGCAAGCACTCTTCGGTGTATTTATAATGCCATTGGACAAGGCATAGCCTAGGGAACCTCTATGTCAGTTTTTGTTGTAAAGGTAAGAACCGAATCTGAAAAACGTGAGTTTGTTGCATACAGGCTTGGAGCAGGGAAAGGGAACAAACAACAGACGTCTGGCCTTTTATAGCTCCCAATAAAAGGTATTGCTACGTAATTCAAAATTATGCATGGATTCACTTCACCTGGGTAGTGGGGACTCATTATGTAACCATTCATCTACTCTAATATGATTACTGAGGCGTTCAAATAGAAATACGTTTTAAGATTGGATCTGAAAAAATATTCCAACTTTATGAGCAACAGTGTAACAAGCTAAAATAGTCATACCGTATTGTTCACAACGCGTTGCTTTCTTAGAAACGCGTTGCTTTCAGAAAACAAGACGTTGTTTAGCTAACCAATCAGAAAAGTGAAAAAGCTACGCGTTGCTTTCAGAGAGCAATGCGTTCCTTAGCCAACCAATCAGAAAAAACAAAAAAACAATCAGTGGGAAAGCAATGCGTTCCTAAGCCAACCAATTTGCACACTCACATGAGATCTGCATATTGTACACTATAGTGTGAATCAATAAAAACTTTACATTCAGAATAAAAATAATTAAAATAGTTCCGAATTATTTCTGCTGAAATCTTTTCATTGGATATGATGAGGGATATGTAGACTTTCAGAAAACGTGTATTTGGTGTCATTTAGACTTTGGAGGAAGAAGCTATGCGTATTTTGCTGTTTGGCCATTTTGAGCCGCACAAAGATGCATCGTTTACAAAACATTTAAAACCGAATTATTGCCAAACAATAGAAGGTGGTAGAATAATTACAGGATTATAAAATTGATATCCCGACATTACAAAAGAAAATACTGAGTGAAAAAATATTCAATGTCCCAGACAAGAAAGTCAAGATGGCTGGTGTAAGACCACAGTTTACTTTGGATCAGCAAGTTTTCATGAACAAAACTTGGGAATCAGAGTGAAGCCATAGAAGGTTCTGTGTCCAGCTTGGAAAACAAATTCAATTTAAATGTAAGTTTTGATTCCAATGTATTTAAAGAAAACTTCAGCTTTAGTTCTTCTCGCAATGGACGCTGCGTACAATTACTGTAGAGATGTAAAACAATTTCATTATGTTCATGAACTGAGGCAATGATATGGAGTGACTTTCAATAACTAACAATGCTTGAACAATGGTATTTTAATTTTTTGAAGATATTTTAATTATAAGCATGTTTCAAACTGATATATTTCTGTCAGGAAGAATCAATACCAAATGAAACAGTCCTGGAATTGCATGTGTGAATTGTCTTTGCTACAATGCGTAATTGTATACGTCGGTGTCAGTCTCTCCGCATTGTATGGCTGAAAATGGCCAAACAGAATTTTTGGGTCTCTCCGCAAAATTGACATACTTTCGGAACCAAAGTCCAAAATTCAGCAAATACAAATCTTAGGATAGCCTGTTAAGTCCTTTAAACAACCAAAGCAATCATTCATCAAGCAAAATAACGTTTAACCTTTAAGAAAAATCGTTTCTGAATACATGGTTTTATTGACTCACCCTGTACACTAAAACAACGACGTATATTACAACCTCAATACATTTTTGTAAAAGTTATTTACTGTATATTTTCTGTCGATTTTTCTTTTGGCACACATGGTATATCCAGTGAAATTTCAAACATTTTAAAGCAAGATACCATGCAAGAATATAGTGCACTCAAGATCTTTAGCCTTACAGCAGCCTATTTAGTGGTGTATACCCTTGAGGATGTTTTGCTATTACATGAGCATCCTCCCCTGCGAGTTGTTGAAACCATGCAAAATTTTGCAATAAATTCCCGGGGCAATCATGTATGTACGCAAGAAGTGCTAAAGATCGAATTTTATTATTTTTCAATTTTACATTCTCCACAAGGCTCATCAGGGGTCATTCAGGCCAGAGTTTGAAACTGTAAACAAGACAAACTGCTTCCTAATGATCATTAATCAAATTGGTGGTGTATATGTGTCCAACAATAGAATTTATAGCACTTTAAATCTCCCATTACATCCTATTTTCTATTTCCTCTTAGACGTGTCAAACATACATGTGTTACATTTTTCATTTTACATCCCATTTTTGATATTTTCAAAAGAGCAATTTTTATTTTTTAATCATCAATATCGGAAGAAAGTTATTAGTATAAAGTCACTTGCGTGCGCTGGCCATCTCCAGGAAAAGATGAATAAATATTCAGTTCTTTGATTTGTTGCATTTTTTGACACATTATGGTTAATATGTCAACTTAAATAGTTTCACTTGTTATAATTTTTGGACTTTTGAGTCAGATTGGCGAATGTAAGAGAATAATTTTTGCTGCCTGAATTGGTTGTCACCGGCGGGTCGTGGCCGAATAAGTTCCCGAAACCGACGGAACTGGCGAGCCCCTAATATTTTATACTATTGACAGGCCTGTCTTGAACTAAAAATCCAGATTTATATTGAAGCTGTAACGGAGGTTAACATATTGATACTTTGAATTGGAAATTCAGTTAATTAATTTGCTCCACATCCTTTACAAATTTGCAGCAGCAATATTAAAAAAAATAGAATATATATTTGAAAGATTAAAGGACATCGCTGGATAAGAAGAGAACGCAAGGTACTTTAACACTGAAGTATCTGGAAAAGGCAAAGCTTAAAGACACTATCAGTGATTTATCCGACAGAGTGAAAATATTTGAAATTTGCAGGAACATTTTGAAAGTGAAGGATAAGTCTGTAGAATTCTCATAAGTTAATTTTTCCAAATGAAGGATTAACAGAAAAGGAAGAAAACGGCAGTGTTCAAAGATACGAATCTCCATTCAATTACGTGTTGTAGAAAGTGTCCGTTCGGACAATTATGACTAAAATAACCGATTTTGCCTTTATTAGGCTGCGTTTGGTCGTATCACTTGCAGGGTATGTTAGAATACCAATACTAGTTCCAGATATGCAAAAATCTGATTTTTGATGATTTTTTTGTTTATCTGATTTATCAAATCACTGATAGTGCCTTTAAATGCCTTCCTAAGTTTCAATGATGACTTATAAGTGAAGAAACAGGAAGATATTGCATAGCTGCCAACCTGCCCTTTCTTGTAGAGCCTGTAAATGATGCCTACATAGCCCTTTTGTCCTTCATAAGTTACAGAGAGGCTACATGAGACAGCTCTTTATGAAATGTACCCAAATACTTATTAGCTTATGCCCGATGTAGTGCAATGAGTGTTAAGACTTATAAAACTGTGTTTCCCCAAGCACACTCGGGAAGAAAATACAATAACTTCAATGATAAAGCATGACTCATACAGCCAGTATCTATATCATGAGCAGGTTAACTCTAGTGTTTTGAGCAATTGCAGTTAGTGTTCATGCCCCAGAAAACAAACATGCCAAGATTAGGTCTTTCCCGCCCAAGAAACACAATGCTACTCATGTATATGTTGCTAATTAATATAATGCACATTAGCAGGGGGACTGTAGTGTAAGAGTGTGCGCTTCCGGATAAAATTGTGAATTTTTGCACACAAGTACTTCATCATTCATCATCATTCATTTATTTCCATATCATAAACAAGTTACAATATACAACATACAAAACAGATATGGAGGAGAAGACAGGCAAACAAACAAAACAAATGCCCCAAACAAGATCTTACTCAAAATCTATTAATCAACTACTTGTATACGAAGTCATCAGGTAATTTTTGAGAAGAGGTCTAAACTGTTTGAGATTGATTGCATTTTTTATGTTTTGAGGTAAAGTATTCCAAAAAATGGGACCTGATGCCCTTACACCCTTAGTAGCCAAACTGATTTGTTTTTCATTAAGTGATAATCATTTATATTTCTGGTTAAATGATTATGAATATTACTTCTTTTAGTAAAATATTTCTCAAATATTGGGGGTAATTGATTAGTAGAATGTTTGAAGAGAAACACTCCAAGCTCTAATTTATACATGTCAAAAACATTCAAAAATTTGTGATCTTTAAATAATGGTGCAGAATGACATCTGTAATGGCTACCTGAGAGTATTCTTACAGCACGTTTTTGTAACTTAAATAGCTTATCCAAATGAATTTTATTCGTATTTCCCCATGCGAGTATTCCGTAGCTTATGTATGGTAAAATTAGAGTACACTATAATGAATGTAATATATTTTGGGGTACGAAATGTTTCATTTTGTTAAGAATACCTATATTTCTACATATTGTTATAGCAATGCCTTCAATATGGTCTTTCCATGTCAAATTTTAATGGCCCCAGCTTGGGTTTCAAGGTTTCAAGGTTATACAGGGGTCAAAAATTTCAAATGTTCTGAATGTGTTAAAAAGCACACCATGGTGTTTGCCTGGTCACAAGGATTACAAAAAGGTATAGTTTACACTATCTATGGCTATAGTTCCGTAGTTATGGGGTAAAAACGGTTAAAATGGTGAAAAAGTCAATTTTGGTGTGTACATGGGTCAAAAGTTAAAAGTTGCTTTGATTCAGTTATATGTGGTGCAAATTGTTTCCCTAGCTTAAAGGATTGAAATAAGGAATAGTTTGCCTTATCTGCTATGTTTAGTTTTCACGTTATCCAACAAAATAGGTCACAGGTCAATAGAATCCAATAGCTGCCAATAGCTGTTGACCTTATTCGCCATTTTGGTTAATAACCAGACACGTAAGATAGTCAAAACTATTCCTATATTTCATTCTATGAGTTAAACCAACAATTTCAACCACATTTTACAAAAATTGGAGCAACTTTTAATTTTTGACCCCTGTACAAACCAAAATTGACTTTTTAAACCATTTTTACAGTTTTTACCCCATAATTCCTAAACTATAAGTCACAGGTAGTATAAACTATACTTTTTTGGAATCCTTGTAACCAGACATATATCATGGTGTGCTTTTCAACACAATCGGAACATTTTAAAAATTTTACCCCTGTGTAACCTTGAAATCCAAGCTGGGGGCCATGAAGGGGTGTGGCACGTGCTTCCATCAATTTTTTTGATTATCAATGTATAAAGTACTTGTGTACCAAAATTCACAATTTTATCCGGATTTGCACACTCACATAAGATCTGTTCACTACAGTCCCCACTACATCATTGTAAAGCGGCATTGTGGTTCTTGGGGGAGTTTATGGAAATTGAAATTACCAATTGAGACCTGTATTATATTATTTGAAAACCAGCAAAAGGTAAACTTTCAGCATGTCGCTTTATAGTGCGGACCATTTCAAATTAATCCGTTCTCATGCAAACTATAGAGGCGTCCTTCTTTTCCTTATCCAGCGATGTTCTTTAATTACAACAACAACATGGCTGTTTTGTAAATGCTTTCCATGTTGACGTGATGGGGTATCAACTTAAATTATCAACTTTGCAAGTATTCTACCTTTATATGAATCAATGACGTTTCCACTTGTTGTTGCTCTCTTATATGACCATTTCCCAATGTCATTCCACTGTATAACCAAATTGATTGTTGTAATGATGAAGTTAATCTCCTCGTTTCGCTGCTTTGACGGTGCAAACAAATCGTTCTCCCATTCCGATCCCCTTTTTTAATGAACACTGGCCACAATTAATAATTGTGAATTGGAATTTCGCCTTATTTTATTCTGTTGAATTGCGAATTGACCATATATTGCAGGCCAGACGTTGTGTCGCCGTTTTGTCGATTTCGTAAACTAAAAACCACCATTTTTTCGTGGTATTTCAAAAACATCTTTTTTGGTGATCTCACTTGTTTGGCGTGAATGGTGTGGCAGAAAACGTTGTTTCGAAACACAACAAACAAATTGACAATAGTTTACTTTCGACAAGCATTTTATACCGTGTTTATGCAATAAGCTCATTAGGTTTGAAAAAACCATTTAATTAATTTTATCATGTCATTTAAGACTCCTATATGGTTTCATCTCATATCTCTTCACGCCAGTATTTCAATTTATCGTAGCTCTTTTTTTTTCCCTTTGTTGGGAATCTCCTAAAATGTTTTCATCCATTTTTTTTTGTTGGCGATCACTCCGTACCTGAATTTTTTTTTGTATTAATCATATAACTACATCATGTTTATTGGAACCTTTAACTAAAGGCTTATCTAGTTCTGGAATGCAAGAGGTTTCACTGTCCACACACAACGCAAACGCACCAATTTAGTTTAATAGCATTGAAATACATTCTACCAAGATTTTTACAAATGTGCGATACTTGCAAATTATTAATAACACACCCTCAACACAAATGGTCAAATTTGTCTCCGCGGTTACATATAATATCAACATTCTACAGACATAGCATAAAATAACATAATCATATCTTACTTTAATTAATTTAATTACAACACATATTAAATATCACTACAAAAATGTATTTCTTTGAAGTTTTGATATCATATTTACAGACATTCATGTCATGAATTTGATAATGAAATTCTCAGTTCATATACCAACCAACAGCGTCCTTTATCATTATCATAACATACAAGCTACTCTTAATCTTTATGAAATAGCCACGCGATAATTTTAATATTAAAAAATCAATTCTTTTTTTTAATAGAATACTTTTGGCAAATCTACTGGCGGGTTTTTGGGTGGCCCTTATGTTTTGTTGTTGCAAAACTTTAAATGTTGTGTTATATATGGGACAATTATACTTATTGATTGCGTTGGACCCAGGCTCCTCTCAATCTGTAGAAACATCACATTTTTAACAGTAAAATCAACAATTCAAAGGATACACTGATATTAAAATCATTTAACGAATCAAATAAGTATGTATCAAATAAGTATGACCACTTTTAGATCGTTCTAAGAAAATTTCAAAGTTTCCACTAAAAAACAACCACATCATGCCAAGGAATACATCGGACGGGGCCTATCTTTACCCCCAAGCCACAGGGTCAATGCAACATTATAGATAGGAGTTTATCAATTAAAGTAGAAGTTTCTTTGTGCTTATATATTTAAGTGATACCATGCCCTACATTAATAAATTTTAATGAAAATTTGGGTTACGTGGGAATGTTGTAGCTTTAAAATGTACATAAACGTTTCTTTTTACAAAATGTAAAAAAAATAAAAAATTTTAAAAGCAAAAAATTTGCACATGAAGTTTCTATATTATTGTTTGAAACAATTTCAAACTTTAAAAGCAAAGAAAGGAAACATTCATGGAAACCACATACATTGGATTTAAATATGTATTTCGTTGTTTTAATAATATTGTGGCAGTGTTGAAGAATAAAATATGAGCAAAACATTGTATAAAAAACATGTATAAAATTTTTCATCAACTGATTTGCTGAGATACAATGTCATTTCCAGAATTGGGATCTCGTATTCGCCTGAATTTATCAATGGCAATACGAGTTCCCATTGAGAGTATTAAGCTGCAGAATGAACCCGCCAATTAAAGTAATAATAATACTCGATTTTTTTTTCCCGGCCTTTGTTGTGTAGTTCAAGCATGCCTTAATATACTCTAATGTAGTGGCCATCATAAACATAACCATACTTCACAACCTAAGTAGCTGTAGAACCGCTCAGAAACAGAAAAATCACGAGTTGCGATGTATAATTGTCCGATTTATAATTGGGAACGCTTACAGCCCTCCTGTCTACAACGTTTCCGCATGTCTGAAGTATGTATGTGTTTGTCAAACATAAATGAACACTTTGTTGAAAATTATTTATTCGGTCTAACTTCTTAGCTGGTGGCTTCGTAGGTTTGAGGACATGATGGCATCTTATTTGATGTTTTTGTATGCTTATAAAAGTGTCTACATTGTTACTTACAAGGACATATAATATCGTTGAAATGCCCTTGACAAAGGTCAAAGGGCATTATAGTCCACCTAAGGTCGCTCAATATAACTGTGTCAACTATGTTGTTTTTTTGTTTGCTTTACTTTTAGTTGTAATGCTATAACTGCCCACAAGAACTTTTTCATTGACATTCCATTAGTATCTTTAACTTGGTAAGAATGACAGAAAATATCAGAAGGTGGTCCAAAAAGTGTAATTAGTTTGGGAATTCCTAAGGGTAGAGAGAATTTGTTGTATCTTAACCCTACTACTAAGTCAGCCTCAGCCGGGATCTAGACTGCCCTGCAAGTTTTCCGGTTGTTCGCCTTTTGTCCGATGTCCATGAGCTGATCCCAGAGAACGAGTCCACTGGTACACAGCCGGGTGGTGGGAACTCAGGGGTGTGAAGCCGTTGTTGTACCCGCCATTAGAGACGCTTTCCGAACTATCAAGGCTTCACACCATACAGTAATACTGATTTTATTTTACTTCTCGGAAATATGGGATTTTTCAATGTGTGATTCATCTTTTTTATGGCTGTCAATGCAATTGCCCTCCTGACATTGAAGTCGCTTTTCGGACGCTAACCTTCGATTAGGCCTTTCACATCAATGTGTTGCGCTTTTATTTTTTTTTTTATTTCCTAAATTCCCCTGTACAAGATGTGGTATATCGCCCTCTTATGAAAAGTCCTCTCTTGTGCGCATCGCCTTTTCGCATTTGAGTATTTTGTTTTTCCTTTAGTTTCGCGGAAATCTTTCCGTAACTTTCCTGGAAACTGATTTGGCAATACAATAGTAAGTATGAATCATTGCGGTCAAACAAATGTGATACAACCGTCTGGGCGGCTTTTTTTATGTCTGTTCGTCATCTCTGTCTTGTGTCAAAGAAATGGTTCAGATCTATTGCAGAGCCAATCAATTAGTAGGACACTCCCACATAATACGTTGATTAACAACACATTATGCTTGCACGAAATTATCCCCTATTTGCCCAACGACTAACTCGAAAAAACCCATCCAGTATTTGAAGTCGTCGAACTCCTTTACAACTTCCCCTGCAGTGGTTCTCCGTGCCTCATGTTAGGTATATTGGCATGTCATTAGCTCTGTCTTTTTGGAATTCAGGCAAAGCCCCACCAGATTTAATATATTTTTTCCTTCCAGTATTGCTTATGATCTAGCTGAATCTGGTTACATCAGAAACAAATGGATACCAAATCAGTAAGTGTGACAGCCGGAACTCTTCTGGACTTCTTCGGTGTTATTGTGACTGGCAAATTCGATCTCCATACTGCTTTTGCTTGCTTTGGGTAATCTGGAAAAAAGAACAAGGACTATAACTAAAGAGAAATGTCGAGTGTGTATCCTTGCAGTAACGACTCCTTTCGTATTTCGAATCCTGCGTCTCTCCCATCCGGGTAACAACGTTAGCTCTTTGTTGGAAACTTTACCATAATCAGTGGGGGCGCCAGGGGGGGGGGGGGCATGGAGGGCTTTTGCCCCCCCCTATTTTTTTTCTTTTTTCTCTTGCCCCCCTATTTTGCTCCCCCCCCGCCCCGGCCTAAAGAAAAATGAGGGATTTTTTTGCAAAATTCGGGGCGATTTGGGGACAAAAATCACCAAATTTTTGGGAAAATTTTTGCCAAAAATTGGTTAGGGATCTCCTAATATTTGATACTACTTTGCCCCCCCCCCCAGAATTTCACTTTTGCCAACCCCAACAAAACTATCACTTTTTTTTACTTTTCCCCCCCTGTTCCCCCCATCCCCCCCCAGAAAAGAGGGTCTGGTGCCGCCACTGGCCATAATTCAAAATTGGAGCCCAAAATCAAAAATCCGGCTTCATTGTTTCAACACCTTTGAAAGCTGATATCTCTCTCTTCTGCCAAATTTTTTCCATCACGTTCACACGATCTCTCGTTTTTGAGTTACGTTCGTTCCCCGTTTCATAAAATCCCAATTCCACCATGTCCGAGATATAGAGCGAAGCGTATTCGAAAAATAATAACATTTCGAAAATTATAATTTGGTCCAGATCTTGAAATATTGTTAGTTTATTTTAAAATATTTACTCCGGGTATATTACATCTTTTGAGTGCATTTTGGTGCAAATAGGGGATGATCTAAATTAATTTTTTTTTTAAATAACTGTCTTAAATATCACGGGTGAGTGAAAATAAGAAAAGGAAAGTTTTTACTTAGTTTGATGCATAATTGATTATATTTATTATTTATTGTTTTTATTAACAAATTAATTTCGAAATAGCTTGTAATAATTTGTTTCAAAATCCACCTGGTGAGCACTTCACATACAAAGGCATCGACGTAAACCGACTTGCTTGCTTAAACCGAAACCTAAATTTTGAACGGAAAACTGTCCTATTTACCAACTTTACCTCAAATAAAAAGCAAATGGAAGCTGATAGTTGTTATTTTCTATCATTCTAATCTCAATTAAAACAAGAAGATTCAATTTTTTTCAATTGAAAACATAGATCACCCTTAAGATGTTTTTCATAGCTTTGAGAATTTTTCATTCATTTCATCACCTTACTGCTGTGATTAATTCAAATGTTTTCTTGAGTCGATAAACTTAAGAACTCCGCATGTAAGTTTTGTCCCTCTTCACTCTTCCAGGTGTACATCTAAGGGCTTTGAGCTACAGCAAGTCGTTCGATTTGGCCTGAGGCCATTCTTGTTTACACTCTTACTTGGGAACTATGACCTTTCTGATTCCGGTTGAGAATCAATGCGGTTGAAAGAAGCTGTCGTACTGATACACGTCGACGGATCCTCTGTATTGACATTGTTGTGATACGTTTTCCTTTGGGGTGGGGGGGGGGCTGGGATGATATTAGAGAGTGACAACGTCATTCTAACGGTGGTAATTATCTATCATTTTTTGCCAGTATTTTTTGGATTTACTATCTGGATATAAGTGCGACATACATGTTAAAACAATATTGGCTGATTTACCGACAAACAGAAGAACAAACGCCTGAGACCAAAGCCATCTTTTCGTGCATAACATTTAAAATATACAGCCAAAATATCCAGTCCACATAACAATCATAATCCTTACCAATAAAATCTATTAGTTATCCGCAATATAAAACCAGGACCACCTCCCCTTTCAAAAACCCAAATCAAGCCAGGTAATCCCCCCCTACTCCTTGATATGCATATTTCAATGCCAAGAAACTTCTCTTGGACCCATGATAGAATTCCATATAATAGTCTAGCCATTAAGACAGGAGACTCTGACAAGTCTCCCTGATTCTTACAGAATGCTCACTCACAAATATTCTTAAGCTAAGTTCTATAATTGACTATTTAAAAAAATAGAGAGATTAGACTAAACCTGCGGGTCGCACATCTGTTTCCTATACCATAGTTATACTTTTATTAATCATTTAAATTAGACACCGCTAAAGAATATCTAAGAAAGTGATCATAAATGAACCGAAAATAATTGATGTAAATCTAATGTAAACGCCAAATTTCGCAAACGCTACCTTGCAGACTGCACAGCAAACATAGCCCTAAAGGCATACCTTCCAAAAGTAATGGAAAACAAATTTAGTAGCCATGTATATAGAATCTGATTTCATTTTTCCAAGAATGGACCTAGATAAATCATGGTTGGGAAGTCTTTGGTCAAACTTCATATCCTCCTTCAGCAGAATGCAATGTGACGATGGTCCTGCAAGAGAGGCGCAACTCCCGGCTCAAATCAATGACTGCCCAACAAGATCAACAAAAGGCTATTACGTGATACGGAACACCCAGCATTAGCTTAAAGAAAGGCAACAACCAAATATAGCAATGTGAACTGCCTTCTTTCTGCAGTCAGTAAATGTGTTGTAATTCGATAAACTTCTTAAAAAAAACGGTAATTTTGATAAATAATGGGACACAAAACAAACATTCATCTGAATTTGCTCTACATCGGTTGGATTCATGAAAATTGTTCCACTAACTTTGATTGTTAAAGAGACAGAGGAGTTTTCCAGAAAGAAGCGCCCCAATTGTTTTTCTTCGAACGCCGGGTTTTTATTTTTTTACGCACCTTTGGGAATGCTTTCTTCCATGTATTAATCACACCTGAAGTGAATAACCGATACGGCGTCTCTATGTAATAAGATGAAGATTTAGTACTTTCTGTCGTGCACGACAGAAAGTCAAAGCACGGTTTCTATGGGGCAAATTACGATAGTCAGGCAGTTCAAAACAGGTTGCGCTTTTCTTTTGTACTTGTTTGTCCAATCAACCTTCGTCGAAAACGTTTTTTGGTAGGTGGTGTACAATCGATCCAGTTGCAATTTGAGAGAAATTCTTATCCCCTCCTCAAAAAAAATCCCTGCTCCTCCTGGTCACTTTAAGTCCAAAAAGACAAAATTTGACTTTTTTTTTTCTAATTATATTTCCTGTACATGGTTTTGATTGGGAAAAAGAAATTATCACATAACCATCAAACCGCAAACATACATAACCAACCAAAAGATTACATTACATTATTAAAACAAAATTCAACTCATAGACAAGGAGAGAAAAAACGGCGATCAATTGCGGGCGTTAAACAGTGTAAGCATTTTGAAGCCCAAGCAGACGAATTCTACCCATACAAAGAGTTACCCATTGGCTGGACAAAAGGATCAAAACATTTTCAAAGTTTAACACCGTTTGTCTGGACACACTCATCAAAAAATATATCCACCGCCAAATAACGCCACAAAAGGCCCATGCCATACTCGATCAAAACCTTGGGCATGCAGGCGCAATTTGGTCGGCGGCAACGTTCCTTGTTTACGATCGTTTATGCATTTCATATAAAGCCACAATCACCATTTTTTTCCAAAATTCCACTTGCCCGTTTGTCTCTAAATTGCTTGGTTAGGTTTAATCAGCCCCTTATAACCACTTTTCTTTTGTGAACAACGACACATAAGCCTGCTAAAAGCGTCTTGAAGATAACCTTTTACGACTGTGTCTAAACATTTAGTTTTCTATTAATATAACAACATCAACAAAATTTAAAAACAGATTATACTTCACTTTAGTAGTGTCGCATAAATTGTAACCAATCTTTTTGAAAAGTGGTAATTTCCATGTTATTATACATATGTATTTTTTCTAAGAACATATTTCTTTTTATATGTACTTACTTTTAACATTTACACACAGACTAAACTAGGACAATGATGATATCTACCGCCACAGTAATAACCACTTTAGAGAGTTTTTTATTCATTAAAAAGAAATCTAATGGTATCAAAATCTACTGAGAACGTGTGGTAATAGCAATATATGCCATTATTGCTTTAAAGTATTATTGTACTGAACATTCGCATATTTATTTTTATATTGCTTACATTGAAATTTCACCAAACGGTATTAGGCGTACTAAAATTCATCAAAATAACATCAAAAATTTGCACATGCCACGTGTATATTAGTTAACAAAAGTTTAGCCATTTTCAAGCAAACTATAGCTTCCCATTAAGAGCAAGTTTTCGTCGTTCGTGGATGAGTTCGCCGTATACTGAATATGTCTGTCAATGGTTTATAATATTGTACCAATCCATCCCGGAATGCTACTTATTGAATGTCTAATCCACTCTAAGATGTACAGCGGCACAAGACTAACTAAGCAATAATGAATTAATAACGTCTTATTCCATTCAATACCAACGGTGTTTAGAAGAATGCAAAAAAAAGGGTATCCATCGACCCTATATATATGCAAGACAAACAATATGGTATCCCCCCGTTCATTGTTGTCGGAGATTATTATCCAACACATTGTTTTTACTCTCATCCAGGATCGGCACCATTTACCTGTATTTCATAATTATAGTATGTGAATACAATGGTGTTCGATTTCTTCTCAAAACGCGGTGAAGGAATGGAAAGTGGTTACAACACAACAAGTTATTTGTCATGGTCCTGCACAAATATGTTAGTTCCCCTCAGTCCTGCCAAATAACTTTTTCCTTTCATGAGTTTTGGTTAATCTTCTTTTTTCCTTTTCGAATAAACTATGAAGCTACCCACGGTCAAAGTTATTGAACGCACAGTAAGATAGCTCAAGTTTTTCCTTCTTATTCGTGTAACCGGATCGGTAGTTTGTGTTTACAAATCCACAAATAAATAGCTCAAGCACGCCTGAAATCTTTTCAACTCTATGGTCAGTAACAATGCCTTTGCAAGCGCTATTATTGCTGGAGTCGATGTAGTATGATGGCATCCACTGGTCCTGATATTCAAAGAATATACCCCGCAGTATTGAAAGGTATTTTATTCTACTATTCATCTATGCAGAAATCAGTTTGCCGATATGCGTAACCAAAGTTTTCTCGAGGACCAAGTCCTTATGGTTTCCCTTAAAAGCATCATAAAATCCGGGGAGTCAGACCAGCCAGATATTGAAAATCAGCTAAACCTGAATAAAACAATTAAATTAGATTCTAAAAATGAAATCAAATACGGAATCAATGACCAACCTAATATTTAAGTTTTGAATTGCTAAAGCTAATTTGCTCTTTGATAGAACTAGGCAAAAGTTTCAATGTCGTATAGCAGTGAAGAAAACATGGGGGATAGCCGAGCACGGAGGATTAGTGATTTTCAAAACATGATTTAGCTATCTGTATTGACTCGCGGGAAAGTATACCAACTTCATCCAATTGGTTTTGACCAATATGATATTTGGGCATTGTTCAGATGAATCTAAAAAACTTTTTCTGCATGGTTTGGGGTCTATTGTATTTTTGTTTTTGGCCTTGTAATATGCTTCATTTTAGTCGCTTACATTATGAGTTTCCAGTGTTTATCTTTTTCAAGCGAAAAAATAGTCAAATTGTTAATTACTGTATAATAATTGTCAAACCTTTTACTGAAGACCTTTGGCAAACAAGTGCAATATATTTTTGGTTTTACTGATGCGGATCATCTTAGAAACTGTATTTAACTGTTCGTCTTTATTTGCGACACGATCAAAATCTTCAGTATACTCTTACATACCACTATGTCCTAGATAATGTCCTTCGGTTGGTCTACAGAAAATTAAAGCAATATTAGCACATTTTTTGGAAGAGCGCCCTAATTTTTCAAAAATTTTGAGATTCTAAACGGTTGAGTGGTAACGGATAGTCAACTATACCGGTGAATGGTAGCTCGAAAATGGTCTATGGTCACAAACGAAGGTATTTTGTAATTAGAATAATTAATATCGGTATCCGATAATAATTCAACGGCTGCTGGGAAAAGGCCTTCCAATGTGAAATAGCCGGGATATTAGCGCCATGTACATATCTACGCTCTCCATTAGTGTTTTATGGTTCAGGTAAGTCAAGCTTAGAGGTAATTTCTGAGGTGGCACTATTTCATCATGGAGGGACATAAAAGTCGCATTTCCAGCTCCGCCGTTAAGTCCAAACTGGGATCCCAATTTTAATTACAAACATCGCTTATTTTATTACATCGGCATTTTTTGATTCTTGTTTGCAGGTATAATTTAGTAGACAATTACCAACTAACTCTGTAAAAACAATATCAAATTTGAACAATTGGGGCGATCTTCAAAAAATGTGCGTATGCTTAAGTGAACATTTGAAATTACATGCTCACAAATCCACCCCCCAACACCCCAAACCAATGCCTCATCGTTAGGTAGTTACGCCACCCGTCACATTTGAAATCGTTTAGGTTGTAACAAACAACTTGCGAGTACAAATCAAAGTTAAGCTGACAAATCTATCCTCAGACGAATTTTATAACAGGATTAAAATTCATGCGTCTCTTGACACGTTGTGATCTATTTGATGGAAAAGTGTTATTCAAACAAATCTTAAAAATCCATTCTAATCATGTCCACCACTACAGAAGATATTTACCGATCAATAACAGCAGTTCATTGTTTGACTGTAATCTGTTGTTGATCAATTTCCGCTTATAACCTGACATAACGATCTAAAAAATACTGGAATAAACAATAACATTTTAATGCAAAAAGTGATATAGTCAAGGACAGAATTAGACGACCAATTGCGCGTCTGAAGTAATTGGGCGGTGCAGAACAAATGTCTGCCGTAAAGAATAATTGGTAAACATTTAACGCTATGAAACAGAAAGTTTATTTACGTGGATTAATGTGTCCGTGAGTCGGAAAATCTTCTCAAATAGGGCATTTGACATCATATTTGTTCAAATACAGAGTGGTCCAAAAAAAGGTTACACTTTTTTGTCTTAAAATTAATTGCTCAAAAGTGGGTTGAAATAATCAATTGTTGCAGATATTTCTTAACACAATACTACACAAGAAACAAACT
>JAMKCH010027266.1:0-43013 GCA_023653785.1 Ophioderma brevispina | reverse complement strand
GGTCTGCCCACTTCCGACGGGGAGATTTTTATCCCTCTATCCATCTCAAATCTGTGACCTGAACTTTAAGTTGGTTGGGGGCTTCTCGCTCCCGGGTGGGAATGTCTCTGTGGCGTAACCCCCGCTGTGATCATTCTTCCAAGTCTGACGTCTCGAGTTTGATTGACGAGGTGGTTACCTCCCGTTTCTCGAGGCTTTGGATCCTTAATCGGTATCTCGCCCGTTTGGGAGCACCTCTCCGGTGGCTCTCTTCACTTTCTTGTCCTCGGGAGATATTGTGGCGAAGCTGCTATGCTGCCCGCGGACCTCTTCTCGTTGGCAATCCTTATGCCCGTAGCCGGAGTTTGGCTACGCGGCTACTTGTTTGCCTCCTCGCTACCGATTGTCGTCGGCCCTAAGTTCCTCTGTTAGATCCTTCTGTCCTTCACGACTTTGTCACCCGCTCTCTGCTTGCAGTCGCCACTGGTTATTGCTTCTGCTCGGGCTTCCCCTTAGCAGTTAGTGAGCTCTCGGCTCGGGTCTCCTCTCGGGGCTCGACTCGTGCTTCTGCAGATATACCCCCTAGGTGTCTCCCCTCCTGTAACTTCCTTGGTTTTACCCACTTTGGTCTACGCTCGTGTCGGATTGGACTCTGGCCCACTGGGAAGTGCTAGTATATCATTAATCTAGCCTTTGCTCTTCGGTTGCCCGGCTCTGGTGTCGCGGCTCCCTGTATTGCGGAGTTCGGCTCGTTCTTTCCTCGGGGGTTCTGTCTACCTCCGAGCGATGCCCTGAATCGTCCTCCATCTCCTGGCTGTTGACAGTCTGAATGGGGACTTTTCGCTTATTTTGATGCTTGGTTGGCTTTCTCCGATCGTCCATTGTCTGGATTTTTCGGTCGACTAGCTCAGCTACCACAGCCTAGGTTGTTCGGTTCTTCCTTCGGTGACGTTGGGTCGTTCCATTGACTCCTGCAAGGAGTCCGTTTCTGACCCGAAACCTAGTTCCCTCTTTGGGTCTGATGTTTCTATCGGCTAGTTTTCTGGCCGAAGCCCCGCAATCTTCCTTTGGTGCGGGCGTCGACTCTAGCCCTCGCCTTTATTATCTTTTTTTCGGGTCCCTTTCCCGGCTGATTAGCTCGGAGATGTCCTTCTCCTTGTAGCTTCTTACTCCGGTCAGAGTAGGACATTTTTTTTTTGTTTTTCTCTCAGCCCTCCACGGGGCTGGGGGCTGGGGCCTGTAGCCTTCATTCATGCTCTCAACCTTTATCTCCCCCGGCCGCTCTCCGTGGGGTTTCTTCTGTGGTGTTTATTTTTTTGTTTTGCTGAGCATACCCCCCTCGCTAGGGGGCCCGCTCCTCGTTTTTTGGGTTATAGGAGGCTTCTTTGCCCCGCCGTCTTTACGCGGGTCCGCCTTGCGCTGCTCTGGTTCCCTCCCGGAGCCTCAGTTGTTCGCAAGGCTGGAGGCCTTGTTCTCCGCCTTTGCCGCGGGTTTTCTTCGGGCCCTTTGTCCGGGCCACGTCGCACTCCAGATCTCTTTTTCAGAGCTCTTCCTCTCCCTAATTCTAGGCTTGGGTTTTCTCTGTCGGATTCTCGGCTCTGGCTCTCCACCCAAAACTTTGGCCAGGTCATTTAAAACACCTTATTAAGTCTAAGGTCTTATTACTCACCCCTGGTGTACTCCACTGTCTAGGTGAGTTGTTGGCTTCCTGTTTTAGGAATCTATATTTCCCTGTGTTTTTCGGCTCTGGCTTTTTTGTTCTACCTTTGACTTCATCCTATGGCTGCCTCTCCGAATCTCACGTTCCACCTCCGACTAAGTGAGTCAGTCTGGTGTTGATTGAAATAATTCATTCAACTGGGGTTAATGCATATGTTTCAGTCAACATTGGTGTAAAGGAAATCAGTTCAGTGTAATGATTTCTTCAAAAACACAGTATTTTTTATAAATCTCTACTGAAGCCTGATTTCCGTTCCAATGTTGACTTCCGCTTCCAGGCCCGGCCCACAACATGATATTTGGCATGCGCGGTGGGCTTTGAGCCAAAAGGAATTGGGGAAAGTAATGGCTGACAGGGTTTGACCTGGGGTCACTGGTTGAACCATGTCTCTCTTTGAGGGTGCTAAAATAGGTATTTTGGGGCATTCCACTTCTCCAGAAGGAAATGCATATGTTCAGTCAACATTGGAAAGGAATCAGGCTTCAGTTAGATGAGTTATAAAAACAAATGTGTTTTTGAATAATTTCTAATTTCGTATAGGAGCAGAAACGAAATTCAGCCATGTGTTTTATATTGAAATATCAGCTAATTAAAATCACTTTTTTTTCTATCTTTTATGACAGTTCTGTAGCCATACAAGGTAAGAGATCTATTGAGTGTCCAACGGTATGAAATACTATTATGGCACAATATTTGGATGCCTCAAAATCTCTTGTTTGCACCTTTAAAATGTCTCTGATTGGCTAATATAAAACCATGTGTCCCTTTTTCTTTTTTGAATACCAACTACTATGATTTGAATTCGACTCTCGTTGATTTTTTTAATACTACAACTTGATTGATTCAATCAAGTTTTTTTATGATAACCGTGTTGTTCCTAATAAATGCCCTTGCTCTAATAACGCCTCCCTACGATTTTTGGATAAAACACTTTAATAAAATGAGTTAAGCTTACCTAAATCAAATGATTCAATGGCCGGGAATGTCGTAATCCATATCATAATTGCTGTTGTGCACAGTTGTAATAGTTAATTATATGGAACTTGACCTTGGGAGTGGCGAAAACAGTGTTTCCCTGCTCGTCGTTTGTATATTGGAAAAAAAAACAAAAAAAAAAAAAAAAAAAAAAAAAAAAAAAAAAAAAAAAAAAAAAAAAAAAAAAAAAAAAAAAGAAAAAAAAAAAAAAAAAAAAAAAAAAAATAATAATAATCCATCGAAAATAAGCGTGTGTAAGTGATTTTTTGGCAGGATTTTTGACTTCCCTTTTGACTGTAATAAACGCCCCTCCCCTGTTTTGAAAAATGCACCGCCCCCGGGGTATTTATTAGAGAATATAAGGTATGATTTTTAAAATTAAACAATTTAATCATAAGATAAAGTCCAGGTTTTTTGTTGTGGTTCAATCTCCATTTAAGCATTTCAGGCCAAAACAGTATTCAAATTTAAATTTAAAGCAGCACTGGCACATATTCACAAAATCAGGAAACTTAGGGCAGTTATTTAGCAAGATAACTGTAGTAGGAAATAACAAAAAGCACCCTTGGAGAAAATTTCATCTCACAGATTAAAAAGAAAATAAATCGTTTTTTATTATTATGTAAATTTTTTAATCACCAACCCGCTTGTTAAGCAGAAAATTCGGCTCCTGATAAAAAGATGTTTGCCAGTCTTAAAATTGTCTGGTGGAATAATCACCGGCATATCTAGACCTTGGTTTTTGGGGGGACCATTGGGGGGGAAGGGATCGCTAATAGCCGATAAGAGGCTGATTTTGGCTGAACCCCTGGGGGGCCTGGCCCCGAAAGCAACCCCGCCCAAGATTACGCATGATATTGATCCATACACAACAACTTTTTTTTCCCCTCCCTGCATAATGAAAGCAGTGGTCCTGGATCCCCTTTGGCATATATGAACATGGGAGTTCTTGAATGACAAGGCATCCTCGTTTGTGACCAAAATTCATAGTACAGCGGATGTGTGCAAGAAATTGTTGGGGGCACTCCTGAGGAGGAAGATTTTTGGCTATAGGAACATTGGAAATTTATGTTCTCAGTGAGGGGGCCAATTAAAAGGGTGACATAAGGGGGTAAAACTGGCGGGCTATAAGGATTCCAAATATGTACTAGTATGTTGTTCATGTACAGTATGACCTTGTGTTGTTGGAGTTGGGGTCAAATGCAGAAAATAGCCAAAAAGTCTCAATTTCTGGTTGTAGAGAAGGGGGGAGGGGAAAATGCCAAATCACACACTATTCCTTTAATGCATTCCAAACAGCACGTACAAAACCCCATCACTAAAATGCTGGCAAGCCAAACAGTGAATGAGGAACACGATGTATTTTTTTCATGTCGGAAGTGCAAAAAACCTGGCTATTTCAGGTTCCCGCCATTCGACCCAATGTGGGAGGGAGTCTAGGTAGTCCCCAGACTCTTAGCATATTTGCAGAGGTTATTGCTGTTCATTTGGTTGGGATTTTTCCTCTTTTTGTAAAGTTTCTTTGACTGTCAAATGGGTTAGATCCCTGGCGTTGGGATTACGAGTCGTGTGAAACTTTACTCTTTTTTTGTAAAGACTTCTGCTTCACAGATTGCTCTTAATATATTTATTCAAGAAGTTTCCTCGCGAGCACCAGAATCGTGCCCTCAATTTCATCAGTCGACCTTGCTCAACGTCAGGAAGCTTCTCCACATGGGGAAGGGGCTAAGAATGCAGCAAAAGGGGGAAAGGGACAACCGCAATGTAATAGCGCAGGTCCTCACGAGGGGAAGAGGAAACCGTGCTCTGTGAAGTGTTGGATGCCAAGAGCATCCCCCAAGGTTAAATGTTGTATTTCATTGAAGGGCCGTGCTATTCATGCATGAGTGCAGAGGTGTTCAAAACAACACTGCTATTTCACAGGCTACATGTAAAGGTGCATGACTCGGGGGGGTTTTCATGCCATAGAAAGCCTTGGCTTAAAGTCTGACTAAGAGATTGCGAAAATATTATATTTGTTGTAATAATGAAAAATAGTCAACTCGAACTAAAGATTAGTAACCTAAAAATCACAATTCCGAAATTTGAGATGAATCGGATTTTCGTTTTGAAGCAGTAAACAATTCTGTGTAGTATTACGTCCCATACAATAATGGTATAACAAAAATCCGGATCCGGAATGTTATAACAAGTTGTAGTGATTTTCTATAGGGAAGGAATTCGATTTAAGCTTAGCATTTCACACAGTGATGAGTACATGGACAAGCATTAGGTACAGCAAAAAACACCAATTTGTTTGGGGAAATTGAGGGCCACCCTCCTCAGGAAATCTTGAGTCGGCCTTTAAGTCAAGACACAATAATAGACTCTATTGCCAAATTGGTCATTTATAAACCTCAACATTTCCTTAATCTCAAATATCTGTCTTTATTTTGAAGACCTTGAGGGTCAGGATTTTTGACAACAACGTCAAAAAATTAAAAGTGGTCCATGTCATCAAGAATAAGGATGTTCGTGTTCATTAATTTGCTCCAAATGTTTCTGATGTTCATTGAAAAGGTTATATTCATAATTTACTTTGCAGAAAGAGTATAGCATACTTTTGATTAGAGTTCTGGGCCAGAAAATTAGTGTTGACATCGGGCTCTTGTGTATGCATATGGGCCTCCAGCAATTAATGCCTGAATGATTTGATCTTCAAATGGGGCTGAGAACTGACGGCATGTGAAACTGCAGATTAGTACATTGAAAAACACAAAGTTTTAGGCAGAGGAGTATATTACCAGGATGGGATAACGCTAAAGGGGAAATGACGGATTTAAGTATCGGATTTAAGTATGGTATATAACGGTTTCATCTTGATAGATAGCCTTCACCCCAAAAACCACCCATCTGTTAAGTTTCGCGCTGTGATACTTCAAACCCATTTTGATGTGAGAGCTTAAAAATGTGATTTGTTAATCCTCATAGAGTACTTTGCAAAATTAATATTGGTCGACCAAAAATGGGTCACATTGGCTATAACATACAAACCAACACATCCTTTAGCTCTCTAAAGATTGACAGGGTTTAAATGAGAAAAATAGTAGCGTGCTTCAGAGATACCAAAAATTTCAACCACTACGATAAATCCCGGGGCCTGGAGACGACGCTATTAGCAATCAGTCCATGGCCCTTTAAATGTATGTAAAACAAGTAATTTATTTCTAGTAAGTCAAGATTGTGTGTGGGCGTAAACATTGAAACCGTCTTAAAGCAATATAAATGATAGTGACCCTAAGGAGATCAATTCATATGCTGTGCTAGTAAATGGATTTCGAACACTAACGTACCATACTTATCCTGTGGGGATCTTTTATTTTGGAAAAAAATATCTAAAACCAGAAGATTATGAATATTGCTTGTTAATACGGACAAAGTGCCTTGCACATATTATCACAAAGTGGGCTGACTTCAAATGCCAACTTGCATTTAAACAAGCCCATAAGGGCTTACTCTTAAGTGGAATATGTTGTAGATTTGGGCAAAAATACATGTTTAAGATATGGTAAACTTAATATTATCCCACCATGACTGGGGTCGATATAGGAAGATTCCTTTGGAAAATAGCACCAAACATTAGGCAGTAGTTGGAAGGAGGGGACTGTTAACTGCAGTCGTTCACATTGGCTGGTATTCTGAAAGAGAGTCTAACTTTAGACCCGGGGTTAAACCAGGGTTAGTCTACATGAGTGGACCTTTTTCTTTCAAAATACCGTTTAAGTTGAATGCAAGGCTATATAAAATTCCTCATGATGGGTCACAACGGTCCATCCATGAGGAATTTTCCACCCATAAGCACATTTTTAGTGCATGTTGGAAGGACAAAAGGTCAATAAGTGGCTACCGGTGGCTACTAAAGTGAGTGCTCTTCAGAATACCAGCCTAAGTTGCAGATCATGACTTGGCGACTACGGTATTCAAGTTATTTACCATTTTGTTTTTTGCAAAGAATTTTTTTTTTAACCTACTGAGGGCTACTGGCTGATTTTATTGGTTTTACACAGGGTTATATAATGTATGTAGCCAATCAGAGACCTGGTAAGAAAAGATATGGCTATATATAGAAGGTCGCTTTGATTGGTTAAGCAAAGGTGATATCATCTATATCCTTGTAATGAAGCCAATCCGAGATAGTGTAAGAATGGTAGTAGCCCTCAGGAGGTTAATGTTGGTGATGGTAACTTGCTTGCACAGAATCCCTAGAGCAAACTTTTGCCCCGGGACTTTCAATCTTAGAATCATGTGTGGACCTGGATCCAGATTCCCATGGCGGAATTCCACTTTTATTGCATGGAGTGATTGAAACAGCGCCTAATCGTAGTTGTCAGAAAGAAAACCTCCTAAGTAAAAATTAGTTTCGGAAGCTTTTGGAAGTATCCTCGAGAGGGGGAATAACTAACAGTTGTAAATGTTACCAATTTGGTTTGAATTGAAGTAGTGAGTGCTAATAGTATGTCAATGATCTTTTGTCACTTAACGGAAAAATCTATTGTGATTTTGAGAAAACATTGTGTGGTTGCTTGGGGAAGCTGGGATTGGCAAAAATAGTTAATGTTGTTTTTTTACCAGAGGGCTTTTTTAAATGTGCTGTTTTGTTTCTGGATTTATATTATCAATAGGGATGGGCCAGTGAAACTGATTGTAAGTGCACCACAATTGTCATTGTTTTAGTCAGCAAAACACTGGAGGTATTGAAACTTTATTGGAAAGACTTCCTTTGCAACTTAGGGGATGTTTAAAACAACAGAGAATTATGAAATATTAAAATCTTTACACATGGTAGTACTGTGATGAATATGTTGATCAGGACCATAATATGGGATGTAACAGATTTACAATGGAACATCATTAGGTTTTCATTCATATGCTAATTTCAGGACGCACTTGTATATATATAATCATGATCTGACATGGGCCTGGACTGAGCAAGATGGCAGCAACGATCTAGAAGATGCTAAGGCTTTTCACACTGAGCCGGAGATCGTCCAACTTTTGTGCTCGATCGCCGTCTGTAGTCACCAAATATTATGATATTTCACCAACTCTGACACATATCGTTGTGGTGCTTCACAAATACAGCACACAGATCCCCCCAGGCTTTGACCGGGAAAAACGATTGAAAATCATGCAAAATTAGCACTTTTTGCCTGCTCACTGGGAAATTTACACCTCCACGCAGGAAAATAGCCTCAAAACCACCTCCAAGCATGAAAATCTGCCTCAAAACTGGGAATTTGCCCCCTCTGACAAGTGACACCCTTTACGCATGAATTTTCTAATGAAGCGACTTTGATGTGAGCGGAGCTATTTCTCACACAGGGATTAGTATATGGACAAGCATTATGCATATGCAAAAAACATGATTTGTTTGAAACACTAAGGGCACCCTCTTTGGAAATCTCTGAATCAGCCTTTAATATGAACTCTCCACATTATTATCATGATATAGTGTCATTTGCTGACCAGTACAATTATTTTCCAAACAAGAAACATTTAATTTGGAAATAAAGTAAGCCTATATATTAGAATGGCTTTTTTGCTTTAAACATCTTATGAAATTGATGGTGGAAATTTAGGTGGAACAAATGCCCTGTCTTTACACAAATACACAATGGTGACTGCAAAAATTTGGGGAAGGCAAAGAGGGTCGTCGAATTTAGAGATGGTGTTTCTCCCTTGTGGCGTAACCAGACTTTACAAATGGGGGGGGGGGCAAAAGGGTGCAGAGGTATTCTGAGGGGAGAATTTGGGCCCTTCTCTATAGAGACGTACACTGGTCAGTTTATTTGTGGGGCAGACGATGGGCGCAAAGGTTCTGATAATGGGGCATCTTCACCATTCCCCCAGGCTGGTTAACCAATGGCCCCCTTATGGGACTATTAGGTAAATGTGTCAAAACTTTAGTACCTGAAACTATATTTTCATAGCATTATAAGCATGATCTTACATTGTGGCCTGGACTGAGCAAGATGGCAGCAACGATCTAGAAGATGCTAAGCTTTTCACCTGAGCCGGAGATCGGTCCACTTTTGTGTGATCGATCCGCCGCCTGTATGTCACCAAATTACATTAATGATACTTCACCAACTCTGACACATACGTTGTTGTGCTTCCACAAATAACAGCACACAGCAAACATGTCAAAACTATTATTTTTCTTTAGATTTTGCTAAATCCTTAATAAGCAAAAAATCTTTAAAAATCCTTATTTCTGTTGAAATGGAACATTTTAGTAGTATAGTGGAATACTTGATTTCCTCTATACACAATATTAACAAGTTTTCGTGAAGATTTTTGTTGTTAAAAGGATTCAAACCGTTTAAAGAGTGGCTTCACCACAAATCAAACAACTCTGCATTCCTGCATCTTTGTATTTGCTGCCCGCCCCTCGCGGTATAAAATACTGGACACATGAGGCATCAAATTGTTGTGATGAGCCACTCTTAACTGTTGTTCAGTTACGTTAGAATGAATATCTGCCCTTACCTTATTCCCTGCTGGTGACAGAATTACACAGTCCTACAATTCAGAAAAAATGGAGAGTGCTTCACAAGTTATCAAACATTTTTTTGAGTCAGACTATAGTTTCTGTGAAAGGAAGCCATTGGTGGTTCACATAAAAAACACCCAAATTATGTTGTGTTTTACAATAGTAAACTCTTATCTATCCACCCCTTGACCAATAAGGATACAGCATTAGTTAATTAATATTCATGAGTTTATAAATAATACCACGGCACATCCCCATCTTGGATACACACAGTGATGAAGTTCTCTCGTCTTTATTTGGCATGATGATTTCTGCTAGGTGACTTCAGCAGAAAACATTGCATGTTATGGACATGCAAAACAGATTTGTTTGCTAAGAAATTATGCACATTAATATGATCATTAGGAAATTTCTAAAAGGCTAAAATGTCATATGTTATTAATGTAAGTAGCAGGCATATTATATTGGTAGAATGAATGTGAATTAACAACAGTAAATACAAAGTTGTCTACTTACTTTGGATACAAAAAAGCCTTTTGGGTTCAAATTGTAAGCTTATCAAGTGTTTCTATCATATTAATGTTATATTGGACCTTCTGACCTATATTGGTTGCCTTAATTACTTACAATCATAAACCCACTCCGATATGTGAAGAATAATTTAGAGTCAAAAGGATTATATTTCGGCAAATGTGGTTGTCCTCTTAAATTATTTGAATCCTGCTTGTGCAGAGTCGCCACTGTGTTGTGATGTGTGTAACTCCATCCCTCCCGAACGCGGCGATTAACTGTCATGGTATCATCTATTTCTCATCTTGGCCTGCTTGTGTAGATAAGCCAACCGTTGAAATTTTCTCCTTACATTCTTTGGATACCTTGTCATGTTTATTCTTTCCTGTGATAAAACAATTTTTAAATGGCAAGGATTTTTTTTTTCTTTTTGTAAAGTGGAAAGAAATCTAACTATGATAGGTTTCGAGGGGTAATTTGCTGTTAACAGTTTATGATTTACTGTCAAGTCTTTGTCAAGAGAACTGATTTCTTGAACTGATGCCAGGTCGGCCCCTTATGTGGATTCATACTATAACATGTACAGCCATCAGTAGACGCTAGCCTTTTGCGCAGGTTCACACAATTTAAGTTTTATGCATCAATGGTCCGCAGAGGTTTCGAATGACTAGTGTTGACTGTTTGCCGAATCTGCCAATGAAGTATAAACTCATCATTCTGATTGCTCTGAAGAAACATGCTTATAACTAATGTGTGGGTTCATCCTTCATCGGCAGACGTTTCTAGAATGCTGAAATTCATTTTTATTATGTAAGTAGCAAGGCATATGATTGGTAGTAATCAAATGTGAATTAACAACAGTAAATACAAAGCCGTCTACTTTGGATACAAAACCCCTTTGGGTCAAATTGTCACAAGCTTAATCAAGTGCTTCTATCACATTAATGTTGTATTTGTACCTCTACCTATATTAGTTGCCTAAGAATTACCGTTCACAAACCCAATACTGATATGTTAAGAACATATTCAGAGCAAAAGGATTAGATGTTCGCGCAATATGGTTGGCCCTCTTATATGGTGATTAACCCTTCTGTGCAGAGTCGCCACATGTGTGGGGAGTGTGTTTAACTCATACCTCCGCCGCGATAAATGTCCCATTGAATATCTCGTTGATCTCAATCTTGCTTGGCTTGCTTGTAGATAAGCCAAGCGGTTGAAATTTCTCTTACAATTCTTGGATAACACTTGTCCATGTGTTATTCTTTCCTGTAGAAAACAATTTTTATGGCAGGAATGTTTTTTTTCTTTTTGTAAAGGTGGAAATACCGCTATGATAGGGTTTCAGAAGGATTTGCTGTTGCTGTGAAACAAGTTAAAAAGGCGCTGTCATACCATGCTTCATCACGGTTAATTGACTTCTTCAGGATGCAGGTACCCCTATGGCGGGTTCATACTATATCATCAGACATGTCAGATGCTATCCTTGCATGTAGGCTTTTTCCACAAAGTGTTACATTTATGCATCATGCCCACAGAGCTTGTTCGAAAGGCTAGCATTTGCCAACATCTCCAGTGAAGTTAAACAACACTATCACTTGATGGGCTCTTAAAAGAACCATCCTTACAACTAACACTACACCATGTCTGCAGATGAGTCAGCAGACTCAATTCCTAACCTTTCCTTTGCTTAAGTTTTCTCAGAAGACTGATGAAAGAACTTGCCTTATTTGCCTATAGATTAAGTTGTGAAGAACCTCTCACCCCTCTCAACGCACGGGGAAGGGGGGATCCTTTACAACGAGCTCGGGTAACCACTAATAGACCTATCTGAGACCAGATTCTGTTCAAGAATGGTATACCCTATCGAGACCAGACCTATTCAAAAAGTCATCTATCCAAGACCCGTGCCACAATAATATCATTAGAACCTGGGAATTAACACTTCATTTGAGCTATTTTTATGGACTTTTTATTCTGTTTGAGCAGGATATCAACACAAAAATCTTCATTCTAATAGATTCCTGCTGATTTTATAAGTAAGTAAGATTTGATACCCTATTTTGAGACTGACAAGGACCGGTTGATTTGATACCCATATATTGACAAGTCTTGAGACCTGGCCAGGTCTCGTGTTTTTTTTGTATGCGGTGGTTAACCTACCCGACCAGAATACCCAGTTTCCCCCCCAAAGTATAGGTTAAAAGTTAAATGGTCAGGTGCTGACAATCAAATTTTTACAAATCGTGCAAGAATTAGCCCTAAGAAGACATTTAAAGCATATAAACCCCACCAGAGCCTAGTGGGCCCCTGGAACCCCACCCTCCTCTGTCAGTTACTGATGCTACACTGGCCCCATATCAAAATCTTAGCTATGCCACTGATTGTAGAAGTCCTAAGATTGCCTTGAAAACCACTGTTCCACCTCTTCAATAACTTCATCAGTGTCATCAAATTGCCCCCGGCTGTGGGAACAGAAATCAGAGAAATAGGGCAATGGTGGCAAATTTCATAGCCCCATAACCTTGCTTCCATAACTTCCACGGTAAAGAAAGTAATAATATTTGTGGGACCAATTTTTTGCACCCTGAAGTTACATAAGCACATATGAATTACAAGGAACAACATAAGTAACCATTAGCTCCTTCACCTGGGTGATTTCAGAAACTTTTTGTTACCTCTTGTAACCTACTTTTGTGCTGGTTCATAATAAAGTATTTCCCCCCAGTGGCGGCACCAGACCTCTTTTCTCGTGGTCAAACGGGGGGAGGTGGGGGGTAAAATGGGCAAAATTTTTAAATGTTTTATAAATAAATTGGGTCTTTTTTAATTTTCTGTTTTTTTCCCAAAATTTGGTGATATTTGGTCCAAAATCGCTGAGTTTTGCCAAAAGTCCAAAGAAAGAGCCGTGTCCATGGTTAAAAGGGCTGATTCAGAGATTTCTGATAAATACTACTGCCCTCAATTTCCTAACAAATTGTGGGTTTTTTCATATACAATGCTTGTCCACATACTAATCACTGTGTGAAATAGCTAAAGCTCAAAATCATGTCCTTCATAAGAAAATCACAACTTTGTCATATTCCGTAGCTAACAATGTGTTTTTCATGCTTGGTGACCTTTCTTGAAATCTTGCTATAATAGGCTGGGATTTTTTCTTTTTTCCAGGTATGGTACAAATCAATGTTGCATAAGGTAATTTCGCCAGTAGATGTCACAATGTCGTCCCCCCCCAGAAAATACAACAGGGGGCAAAACGGTCGACTATATTTTGGCCGATTTATTTGATAAAGGTCCAAAATTTAGGGGAAAATATTGACATAAAGTACACTTTTTATGATGGATGTCCAAAAAGTAAAAAAAAAGTACCATTTTTATTGGGGTTAGTCCACTTTTTTTCGAAGACCCTCAACCCTCGAAAAAATTGGCAGACAGCCCTGGTTTAGACACAAATTCTTACCTTCCAACTAGAAGGACACATTCACAGGGCGATGCTTATAATTGGTCCCCCTGCACAATGTACTATTTGTTTTGGAATAGGGAATACTTCTACAATCTCATGCATATGTACCATCTGGTACAAGGGCAATGAAATTCAAACATAACAGAACAAAATTAATTGTTGAAGTTCCCACTGAACTAACCCGTAACGTCGCTCCTCTATGTCATAATGTCAATTCCTACCGCCTTGTAAAAATGTATATGAAAGTTCCTTCTAACCTGCATGCCAAACTTATATCACAAATATGGTTTATTTTTTGCCTTCAAAACCCTGGGGTGACAAAGGTTTTTTTCCCAAAACTCTTAATCCCAAGTCAGCTACTGACATACACTAACACTTTTTTTTCCCTAGGGCCATTTCCCCATCCATTGTTGAAGTGGGCCCATGTCCTCCTTCCAAAACCACACTTATTCCTAAGGCTTAATCTTACCTTCCAGATATGTTCCTTTTGCCTGTAGACAGGGCCGTTTCCAATAGCTTGAAAAAAATCACAGTACATGAGTTTGAGTCAAGTCAAACCACTCCCAATTCCAGCAAAAGTAATTGCAACAATTTTTTTAGAATAAAAATATGTTTTTGGAAAATAGCTACCGGATGGGAAAGTTTTTTCCTATTCACGATTAAGTCCACTTTTGGGAATGCAGGGAAAAAGTGGACAACGTTCCCAATTTTGGGTCAGCATTACAAATCTGACAAACTGCACAGAATCTAAGAATTTAACCTTAAATTAACTGAGCAATTTGTGCCACCTGCAATTAGGCAGGGAGGCACATACTAATCCCATCTTAGCTCCAATTACCACCAAACTCAAGTCATATGTACACCATAGAACCTTTTATTGTCATGATAGTGTTAAAGGTCCTTAGAGATCAATTTGTGTAGAGAGTGAAGGAACGTTGGCTTTGCAACTGGCAGGTCCATCCTAGTTTTTTGAGGAACTGCCTTGTTTGAATGCAAGTTGGCATAAATATCTTAGTCTAAAATATGAAGATTATAAACAGACCGTAGATAGCTTGGTACTAGTGTTCTACACAGTCTTTGTGACTTTGTCTTTCATTGCACAAAATGCTGAGAATGCCTCACTTGATTGTAAAAAATGAAGTAAAATACCGAAAGCATAGTACATTCAAATCACAATCATCAAAATCATGCATTGGTATCTTTGTTTCTGGAATGGATTTGCTAACATAGCCGGGAATGTGTTGGGTTGAAATCTGTGTATTAATGACGAACGGCACATTCACTGCCCCATCCTGCCTGCATCAAACGACACGAATTCATGGACTTAATGAGGGTGCATTAGTATTAAAAGTCTGACCAAAAAGCCCTTCTCTGCAAAAATGTTCCGGATTTTGAAGTTTTGTTTTCTAAAGTGAGACTCCAACCCACGACCTACAGAACATAAGACCAGAATCCACACATATGCCACCCAATTCATGCTGGCAGAGGGTTGTTATTCTTACATACAATGTACATCACTGACAATAAGCCCACAAATAATCAAGTTGAGATTAAGGAGAGACCTTTCCATTCCCTATCCATTAGTGTTTATACAAATCCATCAATCCTAACCTTTGGTTGGTTGGATTTGACTTGGTCCTCCCCCATCTGGTCTTTTCTCTAGTCATTTTGACAGCCAGTATGACTGCAATTTTTCAGTTACCCCGCTTGGAAATATCATATTCGTTATGTCACATATGGTTAGTATTTTTTCTTAGGTTGACTTCTTGTGAAACACGTCCCTCTGAGGGTAAGAACCTTTATACTGTTGAATTTGGATCTTTGCCAACTCTTGGGATCCGGAAGAAGAGGGCGATATTCTTACATCCGTGGTTTTGTATACTGCTCTCTTTCTTCTGCATCGTCAAATACGTCAAGAGAGATGTGGCTGCTCTGTAAGCATTGTATCCTCATACGACCCATGAACGTTGACTTTTATGAACTACTGATTCCCTCACAGTTGTGAATTGCTGCCAATTGGTGTACTTGTCCTTTGGGCTTGTTTTCCTCCGAAAACCTGTGCTTCATTGGCGGTGGTTTTTTGAGGTACTGAGAGGGCTGCCTGAATATTGCTTCTTTGAGTAGAACTGCATGGAGCATACGGGACTAGGGAAAGCATCGTTCGGGGCAGCTTCACAGAGTGGAAATTGAAATGGTGCTATTTTGCAGTGCTCCATGGGAAGATTATTCGGAGGTCATCATGAGGTAAACTTGACGATTAATCAAATGCGATTTGACAGCTGTTTCCAGACAGGGTTGGCATTTTCCCGGGAAATACTAGTATTTCCCACCTCGGGAGAAATAGTGGGAATAACCGGGAAATACTGGGAAGTACCGGGAAATACTGGGAAATACCGGAAAATACTGGGAAATACGGGGGTACCCTGGTCGATACCCGGGAAATACTCTATGGGATGTAAGTACAATTTAAACACTTATTCCTAAGGCTTAATCTTACCTTCCAGATATGTTCCTTTTGCCTGTAGACAGGGCCGTTTCCAATAGCTTGAAAAAAATCACAGTACATGAGTTTGAGTCAAGTCAAACCACTCCCAATTCCAGCAAAAGTAATTGCAACAATTTTTTTAGAATAAAAATATGTTTTTGGAAAATAGCTACCGGATGGGAAAGTTTTTTCCTATTCACGATTAAGTCCACTTTTGGGAATGCAGGGAAAAAGTGGACAACGTTCCCAATTTTGGGTCAGCATTACAAATCTGACAAACTGCACAGAATCTAAGAATTTAACCTTAAATTAACTGAGCAATTTGTGCCACCTGCAATTAGGCAGGGAGGCACATACTAATCCCATCTTAGCTCCAATTACCACCAAACTCAAGTCATATGTACACCATAGAACCTTTTATTGTCATGATAGTGTTAAAGGTCCTTAGAGATCAATTTGTGTAGAGAGTGAAGGAACGTTGGCTTTGCAACTGGCAGGTCCATCCTAGTTTTTTGAGGAACTGCCTTGTTTGAATGCAAGTTGGCATAAATATCTTAGTCTAAAATATGAAGATTATAAACAGACCGTAGATAGCTTGGTACTAGTGTTCTACACAGTCTTTGTGACTTTGTCTTTCATTGCACAAAATGCTGAGAATGCCTCACTTGATTGTAAAAAATGAAGTAAAATACCGAAAGCATAGTACATTCAAATCACAATCATCAAAATCATGCATTGGTATCTTTGTTTCTGGAATGGATTTGCTAACATAGCCGGGAATGTGTTGGGTTGAAATCTGTGTATTAATGACGAACGGCACATTCACTGCCCCATCCTGCCTGCATCAAACGACACGAATTCATGGACTTAATGAGGGTGCATTAGTATTAAAAGTCTGACCAAAAAGCCCTTCTCTGCAAAAATGTTCCGGATTTTGAAGTTTTGTTTTCTAAAGTGAGACTCCAACCCACGACCTACAGAACATAAGACCAGAATCCACACATATGCCACCCAATTCATGCTGGCAGAGGGTTGTTATTCTTACATACAATGTACATCACTGACAATAAGCCCACAAATAATCAAGTTGAGATTAAGGAGAGACCTTTCCATTCCCTATCCATTAGTGTTTATACAAATCCATCAATCCTAACCTTTGGTTGGTTGGATTTGACTTGGTCCTCCCCCATCTGGTCTTTTCTCTAGTCATTTTGACAGCCAGTATGACTGCAATTTTTCAGTTACCCCGCTTGGAAATATCATATTCGTTATGTCACATATGGTTAGTATTTTTTCTTAGGTTGACTTCTTGTGAAACACGTCCCTCTGAGGGTAAGAACCTTTATACTGTTGAATTTGGATCTTTGCCAACTCTTGGGATCCGGAAGAAGAGGGCGATATTCTTACATCCGTGGTTTTGTATACTGCTCTCTTTCTTCTGCATCGTCAAATACGTCAAGAGAGATGTGGCTGCTCTGTAAGCATTGTATCCTCATACGACCCATGAACGTTGACTTTTATGAACTACTGATTCCCTCACAGTTGTGAATTGCTGCCAATTGGTGTACTTGTCCTTTGGGCTTGTTTTCCTCCGAAAACCTGTGCTTCATTGGCGGTGGTTTTTTGAGGTACTGAGAGGGCTGCCTGAATATTGCTTCTTTGAGTAGAACTGCATGGAGCATACGGGACTAGGGAAAGCATCGTTCGGGGCAGCTTCACAGAGTGGAAATTGAAATGGTGCTATTTTGCAGTGCTCCATGGGAAGATTATTCGGAGGTCATCATGAGGTAAACTTGACGATTAATCAAATGCGATTTGACAGCTGTTCCAGACATGGTTGGCAATTTCCCGGGAAATACTAGTATTCCCACCTAGGGCAGGAAAAAGTGGGAAATACCGGGAAATACCTGGTAAATACCGGGGAAATCCTGGGAAATACCGGGAAATACTGGGAAATACCTGGTCGAGTACCCGGGAAATACTATGGGATGTAAGTAACAATTTGAACACCTCATGGGAAGGGTTTAACCTCAAAGAACCATATTTTAATAAGTGATAAATGTTGTTGTATTCCTCTGGGTTATGTTTAAGGGTTTAATTCCAAATTCACGCACTCCATAATTGAACATATAATAAACCATAAAAGTATAGTACTTAACAAGAATAAGTAATCAACTGATAATCCGATGAGGCACCCTGTGTGTGACTACTCATACATTCATTTCTGAGGAGCTCCAGAGCTCCTACATGTTTTCCTCAACAGACTTTCAGTAGCTCAATATATATTCAGCTCCTTGTTACCTGAAAGGCCTAGTTTTTGATATGACATAAGTAATGGAGCCCTTTGTTGTGCAGGGCTCCTCTATTTTCCATAAATGAAAGGCCCTGGACAGCTAAGAGGTGGTCTGGTTCTTATGAAAAAGGCCGCAATAAAATTAAGAAATGAATGATACAATTAGAAAAAAGCTGCCATGCAATGAAGGATATTCGCTCCAGGCCAGTTTTAACTTTTAAAACGTTTTAGCATCTTAACTTGTACGTGATTTAGCATACATACGTGTACACTTCACTGTCTGCTGGCAAAGTTCATTACCGTGGGCCAATTTTTGTGAATATTTTTCGTCTCTGTGGCTATTTAAGTCTCTTACATTTTTATAGTCCATTTTGATTGTTTACTAATTGTTGAGAGAAATGGGGGATTACATTGAACTGTGCAAGAATCTACAGATCAAAAAACTAAGACCAATAGCTAAGTTAGTGATAAAAGAAAAACACCATCAACCCCTCCCCCGGGTCATTTACTGCATGAAGCGCTTATCTGTGTTTGTTAGTTGATTTTCAGGATAGTTTAAATAAAATACGTTTTGAAATGTCCTGTTTTAAGTATTTCCCGTATTTTGCCCAGTGTTTTCCGTTTTTGGTCAAAAATATGCCTGTGGTATTTACCGGTAATACCGGTGATTTACCGCCCGTTATTTCCCAGGGTTGGAAATACGGCCAACCCTGGTTTCCAGATCTGGCGATCTTCTACCTCTGTCCTGAATTACTTTTACCTGTTTTTTTTATCAATTTTCCCTTGCCACCGCTTGTAATGTCTGAAGCTCTCCTAATGCTTTCTGCAACATATTTTTAAGTTCTGGGATCAGGATGGACTGAAAAACGTGTTATTACAGCATGCTCGTCATCATCTTGAGAAAGACGGGACCTATTGAAGGAAGAAATAACAGAATTAGCCGAGTGAGGAGGGACAAACCGGAATCTTATAGATTTAGGATGAATGATACGGTAGGATATTTATCTTATATGAGATATAATGGAGTGTAAAATGAATGTAAATCCCGTAACTTAATAGGGTGAGTAAAAAAGTCTGACCTGTAGGTCAAAAAGCTTTCCATGCAAATTTTTTAGATTTGAATTGTGTTCTTAAAGTGAGGCTCCGGCTCCAACCAATACCCTATGAAACCATAAGACCAGAGTCCAAATGTATGCCACCCAATTACGTTGCAAAACGGTGTTTTTTGAAACATGTACATAAAGGAATAAAGCCCCAAAACCATATCCAAGTTGATTTGTAAGGAGAGATGTCCATTCCCTGCCATTGGGTTATACAAAGCCCAATCAGATCCCTATGGATGTGCTCTACTCATCCTGAAAGCTGGTATGACGGCATTTTTCCTTCACGGCTTGCCACATTTTATATGTGGAAGATGCCATGTTGATCCTTTAGGAAATATAGCGCTATGTCGAATATGGTTATACTTTTCTTCTGTTATCTTCTTTTGAACACGTCCTCAGAGGGTAAGAACCTCCGTACCTTTGTAGTTGGATTCTGTGTAACTCTTTGTGATCCGGGAAGAGAGGAGAAAGATTCCTTACAGCAGTGGTGTTATCAACTGGTCTCTCTTTGCATCACAAGAGATGCGGACTGGACTGTAATCAGTACTATCCTCGAGCACACCATGATGTTGAATGTTAAGTTACTAACTCCAATAAGTTGTGATTGCTGGCCATTTGGTGTACATGTACTTGCATTTTGGGCTTGTCTTCCACCAAAAGTACATGCTCATTGGCAGAGGCTACTGTTGCTTATTGGAGGAGACTGAAAGCAGTGGGACTAGGACGCATCCGAGGGCAAAATTTCTGACTTTAAGAGGATTTGCACTGTTTTTTTTTAATATTTGTTAGTGCCAAAATTTGTTTTCTTTATGTTAAGCTTGTTTAGGCATTTTACTCCTTTTTTCCTCTTTCCCTCATATTTCGTTCTTTTTTTGTCCATGATCTCTCACACCCCTGGGAGTGGAATGAGATGGTTCTATTGCAGTGCTGCATGAGAAGATGATTCTGATGTCATCATGAGTTAAACTTGACGAATAATCGATGTGATTGACAAACTGTTCTGCGATCTTCTATCATCTGAATTAGTTTTACCTCTCATCAATGGTCTGACTCACTTGTTAAGTCTTAATCTCTCCTAATGCTTGCTGTGACATATTTTTAAGTTCTTCTTGGATGGGATGGACTCAAAATGCGTTATTATAGCATTACTCCATAATCGGAGGCAAGACCGGGATCTATGAAGTTAAGAACTAACACCAATCTAATTAGCGAGTGAGCGAGTGACAAAACCGAAATCGGAGATTTTGTGCGGTGATATGGTAGGATGTTTATCATATATGAGACCCAGGCATTAACCATTAATTTTGAATGAATCATTTTTACATGTCAAAGCTAGTATGGTCGGATTTATCATGTTTTTCTCCCTCACATGGAATGAGCATACACCAAAAACCACATTTGATAACAGATTTTGAGTTAAATTGGTACAGCTGTTTGGATAGTGGTTTAAAATTGTGTACCAACTTTGTCCATAGGACTGTGTATGAAATAATGTGGCCGACCACATTTGCAGACGTTTCTGTTCATAACATCATTTCCTGGGCCAACAATTCATGGTTAGAAAAGAATGAAATTTATTCTGATAGCAAAATCTCAATTTTGATGGAGAAAAGTGGGAATGAGGTTGTTGATTGGGCCACCCAGCTTTAACCAGGGGCAGCACTGGGACTCCTTTGAGAACACCACACAGCTGTTTGACCCCATACAAATTTTCTCTTTTATTTTTAGAACAATTTTAAGCAGTGGCGACACAATTTTGACAACTGATATAAGTAGGGACATGCAAGAGCTATCATTTCTGCAAAATCAGACAAATTCATTGTGGGAATATTGCCATATAGGCCTACAAAGGTCACGATTTGTATGTTATAGCGCCCTCTATATGCCCATTCTCCATGGAAAGACGTGTAAACTAGTATTTATAAGAAATCATATTTGGCTCGCGCATGAAATTTGTAAATTTACACAGATGTAGTTAGTGGATTAAATATTCCAACTCAGATGTCAAGTGTCGCCGGGCGAATAATTTTTTGTTTTATTCTGGTTTTTGTCCTAATAAATGAGACTTCAAGACAGCTGTGACCAGCTCGGTGTCGTCAATCGAGAATTGACAAAAAAGTGCTGACCACTTCAAAAAAGATAATTTTTTATTTTATTAGCTTACAGGTGATGCTGAGATGGTAACTCCTATGGTGGTGTTTTGTGTGAAGTCTTGCTTCAAGCACATGATGGGATTCTTTGATTTTCAGCCTGATTTTGGTGTTTTTACCTTTTTTTTCACTGATTCTTCTTTTTTTGTCCATGGCCTCTCACACCCCTGTTTTATTTCCTTGCAGGTGATGCTGATGGTAACTCCTATGGTGGTGTTCTGTGTGAAGTCCTGCTTCAAGCCTACGATGGGATTCTACCCAGGTCTAATAATCCACTGAATGGTGAGAAGCCATCAGTAGTGAGTGCCCTTAAGAACCTGTTGGCTACTAGTCATCAGGCACAGCAGGCTGCACTAGAAGGTAGGTGCTCTATTAAGGGGGAGATATTACTTTTCATAACTTGGTCAATATTGGTCTTGGACATTAAACTTGGGTACACATTTTTAGGAAGGAAATGATCTAAGAATGGTTTTGATGAATTTCACAAATTTATATAAAATTGTTTAAAACTATGAAGATACATACACTATTTGGAGGCATGTGTGGTCCAGATTAAACAACTGACTCATGATCCGAGGGTTGTGGGTTCCAGTCCCGCTGCGGCTAAAGTGCTCTGTGCTTGGGCAAGGCACTTTACCTGACTTGCCTCTCTCCACCCAGGAGTGAAATGGGCGCTGTTAGGGGGAATATCACATAAGTGCTGATAGGCAGTGTGCTAATTGGCCTGGCAGCAAATCTAAGTGAAGCAACATGATTCGGACAATTTCTGATGGACAAGCAGCGTCTTCTAATAATGGCCAGGGCAGCCAGACAGACGTTGCATATTAAGCAAAAATAGTTGGCATATTAAATATGATCATTATGTTTACAATATTTATATTGGTCGTATCTATACTTTGTGTATCACAGGCAATTTTAATTTTTGATTTTTATCCCCTGGTTTTAAAAGCAGTAGGGGGATTTTGGGATACCGCGCATGTCCGTATGTGTATGTGTGTGCTCCAGTTTCGTTAGGTTTTGGTTAGGTTTTCATATGTATGTTATGTGTGTTCCAGTTTGGTTAGGTTTTCGTTTTTCAGGTCTTCTTCGAAAAGTTGAAGTCCGATTTAAACCATTATCATGTTTTGAGGAGTCCAAAAGGTCAGGTCAGGTCAGGTTTCCTTTGAGGTGCTACTGGTATCCTGGTAACCAGTACTACCTGTCCCAGGATCGAGTTGTCGGCGGCTAAACCGTCACCCCCATCGGATTTCTGATGAGGAGGGTAGCTGGTTACCCTGGTAGAATGAAAAAGAAGATCTACCTACAAGGGCAACAGCTCTGGAGAGCTAATGGCGGCCATCCAGCACATGCTGCCTTGCATGGTGGGCGTGGTTGCCAAAGGCTAGGCCCACCGCCGAAAACTGTGGATTGACGTCAGGAAGGGCATCCGGTCAATTATATTTTGCTCCAATAAATCCTCACACAGCAGTATTGCTGAGTGAGGTGTATCCGGCCACCCTCGTTAATGGGGACAAAACCGGATTTAAAACTTTGGTATAACTAACTAACCAAGTGTGTGAAAATATCGGATCCAAAACATGATAATGATAAAATTGGATGATTTACGCCCAATATTAATTGGTCTCGCTATGAGTTTTAAAATATTTTTGCAACTCATAGCTCGACCAATTAATTTGGGCTTAATCGATCCAATTTTATATCAGACTCGGGGTTAAGCTGCAGTAGAGGTTTCTTCATATGTGGAGGATGTCAAAGGTCATGGACCAAGGTCAAATGTCATCTGAGGTCATGTTCCAGACTGCCATCTTGCCATGGGGGCGATGCAAGTTTACTTGCTGCATATTTTTATTATCCTGAGATAAATATCTAGAGAGAGTTCTCATCTTAAAAAAAATATCTTACGCCACAAGCTCAGATTTCTTGGTGAAAATAAGATTCAGATCAACAATTCATGGAATATCATGCTTATAATGATTAGAGGTTGAAACCTGGATTTTATATGGATCGAGGGGAAATATCAGAAATCACTGCACAAGTGGTCGGATTGTTATGAATAATGGCACAGACCTGCAGAGTGAGAGCCATATTTTTATAAACAAGCAAGCTGAACACAAGTTGCAATGATTTCTGACCCTTTCGTGAGATCCAGATAAAATCCAGGTATTAAACCTCATTCATAAAATTCAACGTATAAGCATTAATGGTAAAAATTTTAGGTTTGTAAAAAAAAATATTTTTAGCATTGATATACAAAATATTATTACCTCTGGGGCTCTGCATGAATAAGCATCGGGCATCTGTTTGTGAGATACCAACAACCAATTACCGTGTTTAAAGAATTGTACACATGTTCGGGCTACACAGATCCAAATGGGGATGGTGTGTGTGGTGAAAAATTTATTCCCTGTCATTATTTGATGCCCTAGATTGGATAGATTCTACTTTGTGTGATATTATGTTTTCCACCTGTTCACCTTGGCATGTGAAGAAAATGGACCATTAGGACTGTACAAATTACCACAGAAGTGACGGGGATTATCAAAATTGTAGGAGGAAGGTTTTATGAATAATTGTTTAAGGGTACACATGCATTCCACCTGTTTGGAAAGGTAGGAGTGTTGTTTCGAAGAAAGGGAGGGCACATTTTCATAGCTTGCAGGTATTTTTGAGATACTGTCTTACTGAATCTGGTGGCAATTCTGATTTGTGGGAGATGTCACTCTTGGTTGGTATGCTCAAGGGAGTCTTGAAAAAAACCCATAGATATCCCAAACAGATAATCTCAACCCACATAGGGAAAAGTAAAATAAGAATGAAATAAAACCAACTTACCCAACAAACAGCAACACTACAACACAACCTTTCGGCAGAAAAAATAAACCTTTTTCAAAGTAGCTACAAGAAAAGAAAAACACCACCAAATAACCAAGCAAGCTATGACACTATCCTGGCAATGCTATAACAAGGCAACAAATGCAAAAGAACAGCAGAATACAACCGCAAAAAAAGTCAAGGACAACATGAATGAATAAAAGGACTGTGTCCACAAAAGAAAGATATGTACACAGACAAACGATTTGGTTATGTTAAAGCAGGTCTGTATGGTGAACTGTCCCACAAAGGGATAAGAAATAGTAGCAACACAAAGGGATAAGAAAAGGAGTAACAATGTGAGCAACACAATAAGATGCAAGGACTACACAGCATCAGATTGAAAAGAATAAACACACGCCAGGAGGATCAAGACCACATGAGCCAGGGAAAAAGAGAACAAAGGGTAAAATGTCGGGCGTTAGTCGTGATGTAGAAAAAGGAAATTATGACAGAGAGTAGAGTATACTTTGTATCTACCCCGCAGTATTGTTTATGATGACATATTGATAGTAGACAAGTTGAGGACACTGTCCACTTATTCTTTTTTTAGCATTCTTTTATTCATTTTTGAGGGAAAGGAAAATCATATGAAACATCAAATCGAGCATCATTAAGCACCCTTATATCCATGCATATTATGGTTAAAAATGCAAATATATGCCAAACTATTGAAAATTAGAAATTGGCTACAAGAAATACCTTAACGCACTGAGAGCCGGATGGTAAACCATGTTGCTACCACTGCGAATGGATTCTGTAGTCCCCGCGTGTTATACACTACTATGTCGGCAGATATGCACGAAATTCTGGCCGTGAGGTACATCTGGTACTAGTATAGGTAATCCAGTCTACGCCGTAGTAACTATGGGTACTCCCATGAAGAATTTGGCTGTGTAGTCCTGAATGAATGGACTTTTGTGTCGCTGCCCGAAGGCGGTGAAGACAATAGGGATCACTTCGTCCCACTGTGTTGTTGTGTTGTGAAAAAGGGTAACATTTGCCGTAGTAGCCTCATAACTTTTATGGATTGTAAAAAAAACTTGGTGTCTCACAGGTTCAACATGGCATCCCCCCACTTGTGATGGGTTCAAAAGGTCACCAATGCCAAGTCAAAGGTCATGTAAGGGTCGAGTTGTAAAAATAGGCTGAAAATGTACAAATTGAACCCTTCATTGAAAGTTGAAGTTAATTGGAACCAAACTTGAATCATAGGTGCAACATGGGATCCCTCATTTCTTGATTTAGGTCAATGGTGTTTGTAATGGTTTCCCAAATGTACGTCATTTGGGAAACCTCAAAAGCCACTTATATTTATAAATTGCCTGTTAACTTTTTGACACAACCAACAAACAAGAATTGTCACAGGTTTTCAAAGCACTTCCAAACACACATCTTTTGAGTACAGTGTGCTCTGCATATTTGAAAGGTTTGATGATACCATTGCAGCAGTACAGGTAAAAATGGCACCGCATTGATTATCTATAGTGATCGCTTCACTTTCAATAAGTTGTACATGTAAATCAATAGCAGCTTTGCTTTCAATCTCACTTATTATATCATTTGGTACCGTTTGATGCATAAAAAAGCGGGAAAACAGTCGCCCTTGGGTAGGTATTAAGATGTTAATGTTCAGGAAAATGCGTAATCTTGTTTATTTGTGGAAATTAATAACTGGAAACATCTCGGTGATATGAGCTTGATTGAAATTGCATATGTTATGGTAATGTTTTTCAAATTAACATGGAAAGGGGAGAGAAAATAATCAGCTTAGCTTTGTCGCTTATGCTCCACAGGGGAAAAGAAGGGAAGAAACAGTTTTACTGCCAGAATGTGCCACAACGTCATTATACTGTCTTTGTTTCTACATATCATGGGTTTGCAATACTCTTTGTGTCAGGATTCAGGTCTATTCTGATGCATATAAACCCCTTTCAAAATATCAAAGAATAACATTGCCCCAACTCATTCTCATCAAGATAATAAACTTTGTTGCTTATGCTCCACGGTGGACAAGAAGGGAAGAAACAGTTTTGCTGACAGAATGCGCCAAAACATCATTGTACTGTCTTTGTTGCTGCTACATATCGTGGGGTTGCAATACTTTTTGTATCAGGTCTACTGTTCTGATGCATATACCCCTTTAAAAATCTCAAAGAATAATATTGTCCCAACCCATTCTCATCAAGATAATAAACTAATTTGCCATAAAAGCTAGATGAATATCTATTGCTCAATTACCATGTCTCAATATCTTAGACAGTAAGAGCACCTTAACAGGAGGCTCGGGTTCGATTCCCGGTCAAGATAATGAATTTTGTTTTTTCTCGGCCATCTCTAGGTAAAGATTAGTTATTTGCTCAATGTGTTTCAATCTGACAGTAAAGATAGATAGATTGACAAATAAATGTACACCCCACAAAATTGCTCTGTTAAGTAAATGAAGAGGCTGTTAATTTCTCGATAGAGAAAAAGTATTTGATCCCCACATTTGGAATTTTAGGTGGGTTAAGGGGTTTCAGAACCCCCTGATTTTAAAACTTAATTAGTGTTGCCCCTGATGCCAGCCAGCAATTGACTAGAAATACTGCATATAAAGTGGCGCCTCTCTCTTCCAGATTTTCACCAAGAAAATGTAACCATAGTTTTGTGCAAAACATTTTGAGATGTTGACTGAAAAAGATAATTATCACTGACCTTAAAGCAATAACAGCACATTTTTTGAAGAGTGCCCCCAATTTTAAAAATTAATTTTTTTGCACAGTTATGTTGGTAATAGTCTATGAAACTACACCTACGAACAAGAATGCTCAAAAATGCATATTTATCATAAAGTAAGCGATTTTATGAGCGTAGATACATAAATGACGCTATTTCCCGGCTATTTCATATTGGAAGGCCGTTTCCAGCAGCTGCTGAATTATCGGAGATCTCCGATATTAATTATTCTAATTATAAAATTCCTTCGTTTGTGACACAGACATTTTCGAGCTTAACCATTCACAGGTATACTTTACTACTAGCCAGTTACCAATGCAACAGTGTAAAAATCTCAAAATTGTTGAAGAATAGGGGGCACCCTTTTACTAACATACCCTCTTTACAGTGGGCATTATGTCCTAGTATCAAGCTGCTGTGAATAGCTTTTGACAAACACTGGATGTATGTATTAATAGGTGGGTGTATTTTGTTATAAAACAACACAGGCGCTAGCTAGAGGTGTTGCTGTTTCGGTCCATTTTATTTGCTATAGATTGAGTTGGAATCCCATGCGTGGGCATTTCCGATGCATATTCCCAATACGTCCCTTGGAACGTTTTGCAAAGCATAGCTGGCATAGGTTCTGATATTCCAAAGGTCCCAATCAATTATCGGTTGCCTAATCTGAATTAGGATGTTTATCTTCGATTTCGGGGCAGTAAATCAGAAAACTAGATAGTTGTAACATTGTGGACTTTTGCAGATGAAGATTTAAAGGGACATTCAGTGATCTGGTAGTGATCATAATATCCCCAGTTTTGCTTCTAGTTTTACAGAGGATAACAAAATAAACTTATGTTGAAGTCTTGAAGATTCCAAATGATTCTAACACTTGGTTTAATTTTTTGGATTATTTTTGTATGTTTCAGCTCCCCATATATAGGCCAATGTGTTAATTTAAACTAGTTTCATAATGAAAAGATTGGAGGAGTTAGGAGGTTCACTGTTATGGTTCCCCTCCCTCTAAAAAATGCCCCCACCACACCCACACCCATACACATACGTGCATGCACATACACACACACACACACACACACACACACACACCTCAACCCCCTTTCTAAAAAGTTATTTTTTTCCCAACTGAAATATTGCTAGAAAAGGGTGAAACATCAGTATTCAAAGATATGAATCCCTGTACAATTACGTGTTGTAGTAAGTGTCCGTATGGACAGTAATCACTTAAATATCCGATACTGTCCTTATTAGGCTGATTTTGGTCTTATAACTTGCAGGGGATGTTAGGATACCTATAGGCCTACTTGTTATAAATATACAAAGATCTGATTTTTGATGATTTTTTTGATTTCCTGATTAAGCAAATCACTGATAGTGCCTTTAACCACCTCAAATTATACATCTGAATGTTAATAAATATTAATGAGCTAATTTGCATAAGAAACAATAATGCATGGCGTCACCTTAAAATTGGACTACATAATTCTTGTTGTTATCAAGAGCTAAGAGTAGGAAAATAATATAGCCTTTTGGCACTGTACTCAGTAGCCCTCCCCCTACTCTTCAGAGATTTTTATATCAGAAGAAAGTTCATATTTTTCTCATTACTCCAGTGAAATTTTAGGCACAGGAAATGTTTCTATTTGATTTTATGAATGTGGTATAGCACATTTATTATCACATACTGTCCTATGGGCCAATGTAGTACACATTTTTGTTTCTCCTGTCTGAATGGTGGGGCCAATTTAGCTCAGATTTTTTAGTTTTTGGTGCTATGCTTTCACATGAGGGAAAAATATCATATAAAAATTGGACCATGATCTGATCGGGTCACCTTTAATAGGAACTGATGGGAGAATTCTAAATTTTGGTCCATTTCAGGATTTCCATCAACTTGTTACTTACACATATCTGCTAATGAACTTCCAATTTATTTTTTTTGGCTAAGCTTAGGCATAGGCCTACATATAATACTTAGGCTAGTAGTTCACACAACATATAAACCTCAACTTGTTTAGGCATGTCAAGGGACGAAGTTACAGAGAGTGGCCCTTTAAGAATATTCTCAGTATTAAATTCAATTTTTAAACTCTCAACTAATTGGATCAGTAGCCTGAGTGGATCACATCGTATCGGTCACATATCATTGGTTTCGAATTTTACAACATGGTCCATTCCATGATTTTAAACAAACAACAAGAAATGCTCAACATCAGGAAGTCTCCTTAAATCCTCCATGGCTTTGACGCGTGGGTGTCCCTAGACTTAAATGCGATCATAACTGTTAACGCCAATTAGACTGACAGCATTATGAGCACCAATCGTTTGCAATACTTACATTTTAGCTGTCCCCAGATGATCGCAAATCTTTCCGTGCCTCTTCCTCCCTGTGGATGCTCTGTTTTTTAAACACCCAGTAATGACTCTGAGGTTAGGCTGTACATTGTAGGTATTAGGTTCACAAAATATTGCCTTGCTACTCTGAAGATGAAAAGATGGGCATCCTGTAGATGAAGCTGTAATAGTTATTACTGAGGAATGGGGTTTTGTTGGCCCTGACTGCTAACATTTAAGGGTGGGTGACCTGATTGACAACCTCGTCACCACACTTAAGCCCATCAAAATTAAAATTGTGGTATCAGAATGTTTTAGGGTCCCATAGCTAGCTCAAGGGTGACTAAAGAGGTCTAAAAATCTGGCTTCTTGATACATGGCCATGATAAGACAAATTCAAACCAATAATGTGCATCTTTGTCTTGATTCCCATGGTTTTAGTCCCCAGATATGATGGTCATATGCTAAAATGATTGGAACTTTGTCTTTAATTTTATTAGAAAAATTATAATTTTTCTTGAGTTATAGGAATTTTCACAATACCTGCAGCACAGAAATTGTGTAAAAGTACATTCATTTTCAAAATCTGAAAAGAAAATGAAAATAATGAGGAAGGGTTTGCCAGAAAAGAATCCAAATGTAAAAGTATTAAAAATGGAGTATTTTGTGATGTCATACCCAGGAACTAACTGAAATCATGGGAATTAAAGACAAAGGTGCACACTATTGGTTTCCATTTTGTCTTATCATTGCTATGTATCAAGAAGATTGATTTAGCCAATTTGGAGCTAGGTGTCGGACCCACCTTATGGCACGGGAAATACTTTTTGATCTTATGAACAAAACGTCCTCAAGTATGGTTGACCACACTATCCCATACTCTATGGGCCAATTTGGTACACATTTATGTTTCTAATATCCAAACAGCTGGAATAATAACATAGCTAATGCTTTTTCAGAATCCCCAGGTATGTAAGGGTTGAAACTGATAAACATCATCCGTATTGACGTTATAGTTAAAGGGATAAGCAGCGATAATGCAAGAGAATAAAAAAAATTTTTTTTAGCTTATAAATCAAAGATAAGTATGTACAATTCCATATAACTACTTTAATAGTAAAAAAATGAAGTATTGGAGGAAATTTGTCATACTGTCTCCCGCAAATATACATACAGCGATGTCATCTCAAAATCTACACTAAACACGAGTCATGAAAATATCGAACGAGCCGAAGGCGAGTTTGATATTTTCGTGACGAGTGCGGTATATTCTCATATCACCCGAAAAAAAAGCCATCCAAAATTATTATTGTTATATAATATGAAGCTGACTGTAAAATGCAACACAATTTGCAAAGTGGGGTACGGTCTTCACTTTCATGACTTTGCCATGGCCTACGAATTTGGTTACCCCGCCCCGGCACTGAGACTTACTCAAACTCAAAAGCTTCAAAGGCTAAGCCTTGTCTAACTTGTGACACTGTCACTGACACCGAGTTGTTTTTTCGCCAAGATACAATTAAAATGTTGACCGCGCGTTTGTGCAAATACGAGTGGTATATTTCTTTTTTTATGTAGAATTATTTCCTTGTGTAAATAACGATGGTTTTGTTTTGTTGTCTGTGCTGAAGCGGCCATTTTCAACGTTTACGCTTTGGATACAATCCCCGCTAAGCTACTGGAGCACCAGACGCAGCAGCCTGCAGGGGGGTAGGAATGCCAACCAACAGCAACAGCAAAGTGAAACACTGGCATCCTCAACGTCCGGGTTTGCTAGTTGTTTCAAAGACAGTTAACGGTAGGGGCACTCTTACGGCCATATCGAAACGGTTACACACAGACTTGACCAAAGACTAGGACCTGGTCACGAATATTTAAATCTAAATGACGTTATTGGAAATTACCACTATTTTGCATCGGGGGAATCCATACCCCGACGGATTTTGAAGTACAATAAATTTTTTCCTATTACTAAGATCTTTTGAATAAAGGTTTTTGAGTGGCTGTTAAGTCAGAATTCGAAGGAACTGTTTTTGCCATCATCTTCGTAATTGTTGTTCAAACATATAGAAAAGTCTACATATTTGAGAAGGAAAGGACATGACTCAAGGAATCCAAATATGCTAATTTTTTCCCCAAAATACATATTTGTGAGAAAATCATAAAAAATGGTTTTGGTTCCCTATAAAAAATTAGAAATGTTATAAAAATGTTGCATTGTTCATTTTGTATTCCAGATCCAGAGTCTTATGTTATAGGGCTCGGGGGGATTTCCCTTTTTTCAAATTCGCACTAGTTATCAAATTATTTGCCAAAAAAAGGCCAAAATCCGCTTGTTTCGATTTGGAACAACGCCAAGATTGTTAAAGTTGACATAAATCACGATTTTAACCAAAAATGAAAAACCAAAAAAATACCGGCCCTAGATTTTGATATGCCTATAAGATCATTTCATTTCTTACTGTGCTGATAGGATTTCGAGTAACTGCGGAAAACCAAAAAATCACAAATTATCGCCAAAAAGTGAAACAAGAGAAAAATTGCCATTTTGTCACAAATTGTCCCGTTTCGCATTCTCTAACTAAAAATATCTCCTTATTCCAAAACACAAAGGTTTCATCTCTTATTCTTCACACTGCTTCTGCACCAGGTCCAAATTACTTATCTGATCCTATGATCAAAATTCACACAATTTATGAGGCTCAATCGTTGTTGAAATTAAAATCCATTCTGTTTGCAAAGCATCTAACTGGGCAACCATTGGACAATTGCAATTACAGGTTACCAGGGGGATGCGTCATATCGACATCGATGAATCAAGGCGTTCTGAGGCGCTCATTACATCGCGCACGCTGAATAGCACAGACGCGTATTGCGTAATGACGCGAATTAACCCGCCCCTTTTGCGTTCAGCCCATGTGTGATGTTTTCAGTCAAAAATGCGCAGCCCAGCATAAAAGTAAAATGAACAAAATTGAGGAAAAAATAAGATATATATAGATTCTGTTAAAATATAGGGGAAAAAATAAATGTTAATGCCATTAAACATGAAAAAAACAAAAAACTGGCCATTTGACTAAGTTCCTGACTTAACAGCCACCTTAAGAGATGATTTTGTAATGTCACTGGGACCGAGACTGCCATAGTAAATGCACGTAGCAGTTCCACAAATTACCGTTTGGAAATCCCCAATGCCCAAATCGAGCAGATCGTGTCCTACCCCCCTGCAAGCCTGAGCAATATTTATGTAAACTCATATAACATTCATGGACGCTATACAGGATCGCACATATTACAAGTGCTTAATGAGCTACTACAGGGTGAGTCAAAAAAACTTGACCCTGATTGTGTCTGCCATTTTGAATTTTCAAGTAATATATATCTAACATATGTGATATCATCTGAAAGCTTAGTTCATTATCTTTAATTTGGTGCAAAGATCATTCACATCGGTTAGGTATAGACCGAGTTACAGTCGTTTGAATGAAGCAGTCGGTTTTCTGCACTGTCCACGGAATCACATTTGCTTAGTCGGGCACCGTGCATTCAAATGGGAATCCGTGGATAGGGTGAAAACCGGACTACTTGATTCAAAAGACTGTAGCTCGGCCTATACTGCACCGATGCGAATCATCTTTGCAGCAAATTAAAGAAATTGAAATAGGCTTCCGATGATATCCCTACAGTAATTTCATATTTAAAAACTCAAAATGGCGGACACAATGGGTAAATTTTTTTTTACTCCCCTGTATAAACCAGGTAACAAAACTAACTTCTCTAACGGTAAATCAAAAAATACTGTTCAATGATTGTGAAATACGTAACAGTATTAAAATATGCGGGTTATAGACGGAAGCTTATCTTATATAATAATGATTTTGTCCTTGTACTTGTGATGCAGCAGTAAAGTATCCAGTGTTGTTGCAGTATCGGAAGTGACAAAACCGATGTTTTAGATGGTGCACAAAGATATCGTCAATCATTCAAATTCTGTAATTGGTATAAAATGATGAGCTTGACAGAATTCCCGTTTCAGTGCACTCGCTTCTGCTGAGCTTGTGCATTAGGCACATCAAAATTCAGCACAACTGCATTGATGAGTAAATGGCGCATTTTATTAACCTATAAAATTAGAAATTCACATGGCAGAAGTGAGGACATTTATATTACAGGTACTACATGCATGGGAGGGTGATTTTTTTCTAATAGGAGTATATGAACAGAACCTTTCATAATAAGATTCGCATGCGGGATATGGGACAATGCACCAGTAGGTTTTTTTTCGACTAGGAGGTATTGAAACAGGAACCCTTCCTAAATAAGATTCTGCAATATGGTCTTGGACATGCACCAGTAAGGGGGATTTTTTTTTACTAAGAGTATATGAACTGCAATCTTTCCTAAGAAGGTTTGCATACTGATCTTGGATTTTACAGACTTAATTTTCCTTGCAGTAAAAAAAAAATATATATCTTTTTGTATGTTCATGGCAAATGTGATTGAGACAAGTGGTCTGGACAACATCGCCGAGATGGCAGGTCACTGTTGGGGTGAGTGGACAATAGCCATCCTTGGGTTTATGAAAAAAAGTGTGTAGAAAAAAGTTATCAAGTATAGAGCTCCACCGTTGTGCAAGGCATGAATGGACCCTGGCCAAAATATATTTTTAAAAGCCCCAAAACTTTTCAGGGGGGTGGGGATGAGAAGTTTTATTTGAATACTAATTTGGAAGAAAAGAAGCCAAAATTAGATGCTTATTACACTGAAGGGGACAATGAACCATTTTTCTTTGGCCTAATTATGACAACACCAAAATGCCCAGTTTGAGATTTCAAAAGTGTGTTTGAAATTTAAGATAGTTACCTAAACTGCTGAATTACAAGGTTTCAGTTGAGTTCAATTTGGTGTTTTAATGTAGTATTCATCATTGTAGTATACAGTCTCATAGGATACTTGCAGGATGAGGTGATGAGGGTGATAACATTTCGATGACTTTTTTAGAAACGGAATTTAAACAAAAACCATGTAAATACAGATATTATATGAAAGGATGAAAGGTTCCAGTGATCATCTTATGCTTTTTAAAGGGAGTAGATGTTTGATTTTTAATATCATTTTCTACTCTACATGGCAGGGGTTGTGATTCTTGAGGAATGTTTCCTGATTTCAGGATTTTTTATTTCAAATTTCTGCAACTTTATTAAAGGTAATCTAGAGGTCATGGCTTCAGATCAGATTAGATTTTCTCAAATTGCTTGGTATTGTCGCACAGTGGTTGATCAATTTTCCTGACACTTGGTGTGGTCTTGGGGTAGTAGGTCACCGTGGTTGGTGACCTCATGTGAACCTTGGTGACCTCATGTGACCTTTGCCCCATTCACAAACCGCAACACATGCATTCGGTGAACGCTGTATTTTTGTTATATATTATCTAAAGGAAACATTCCGGGCCTAAACTTTTTACTGTGGTTGATGAGAAAATTATATGCTAGCCTTCTGATATCAAATCATAATTTTGATGAGATAAAGTAGGGGGGAGGCTGCAGTCCGGTTTCCACCTTTAGAGGTGTTTGCTTTGATTGACTTCACTTTGACTCACTTAGAAGGTTGGTTTGATTTTTTTTTTGTCCATGCCCTTTAAGGCAGAAACAATAGGGATAAATTTGTCCCTGTTGTTGTCTGGTTGTTTGATGTCGTTTGGTTGTGAAAAGGGTTAATATTGCCTGTAATATCCATATACTTCAATGGATTAACCAAATTTGAGTCATAAGTGCAACGTGTGATCCCGCATTTTTGATGAGGTTCAAGTTTACGTACCAAGGTCAGGTCATGTGAGGTCATTTGTAGCTTGAAATGTAAAAATTGACCTCAATTGAAAAGTTTGAAGTCAATTGAACCAAACTTTTTTTATTGACAGAAAAATACAAAAATATATGGTTGGTGGGTTGTATAGGGCTTCCATACGTCCTATAATAATTGTTATATCGAGAATATAAATGAAGTTGATTCAAGCTTACTTACGAAAATAAATGCAGAGAAGAAAATTGACTTTGCAATGGGGGACTTTAACATCGATCTTCTCAAAGATGATAGCCATAGACCCACTCATATTACATGGACGTATTTGATTCTAATTCCATTATTCCAACAATCTATACACCAACAGGATTACAGAGACAACAGCGACAATTATTGATAACATCCTTACAAATTGTGACAAATTAAAAAACAGCTAATTATAGTAACCAACATCAGTGATCACTTGCCAACATTTCTGATAATAAATCTGAGTTTGCACGACAAATCTGGAAATAAAAATAATGTTATTACAAAAGATTTTATTAGTGATGGTAATATTTCTAGATTAAAAACTTCTTTATCGAATGTGAAATGGGAAGAGATTCTTGTAATATCAATGTTGAGATGATTATATGCATATTAAACAAATTTTAGAGTTATATAATGATTTATACCACGTAAGAAATGTAACAAGAACACAAAAGAGATCCATGACCCATGGATTACCAAAGGTTTGGCTTAACCAGTAATCAAACAAATAAAAATACGCTATACAAGCAATAATTACAATGTCCAATATGACACAATCATCAGAAATTTAAAAGACATTTAAATAAGGTTGCATGGTTTGATTAAAAATCAAAACGAAATTACATTTTAAAAAATTCGAACAAGAAAAAAACAACATGCGAAAGACCTGGAAAATAATAAACGATGTAATTGACGTGCTCAGAGCAAAATATTCTGGGATCATTAAAACGAAAAATCTGGAACCTAATTACAGATCCAAAAGATAATATCAAATGAATTTAATGATTTTTTCGTGAACGTAGGCCCAAACTTTAGCCACCTAAAATTCAGAACCTCGGGTAAAAACTATTATGATTATTCCCCCTATACCTTACAAAAAAGTAATTCATGAAACCATTATTCAATCCGAGATTGTTGAAAATCATTAATAAATTTTATCCCAAGAAAAGTGCTGGCCAGGATGATATAGGAAATTTGATTGTAAAAAGTGTAGCAAAGAACTGGCCCAACCTCTCACAAAAATTTATTTTTTTTTTTCAATTTATCTTGTTAACTGGTATGGTTCCTAATCATTAAACATAGCCCAATGTAATCCGATTTATAAGAAAGATGACAGTGAAAATATTTTCAAATTACCGGACTAGTTTTCAGTACTGCCGTGTTTTTCAAAAATACAGAACGGCTTGGTCCTTCAACAGGTATTGAATGGTTATTGATAGCAATGATATTCTTAATGTCAAGCAATACGGGTTCATGGCCAATCGCTCTACTTCTATGGCGATATGCAACTTGTTGCTAAAATCAGAAAGCTGTTGGAAATATTGAACCACAATTGGGGTGTACCTGGACCTATCCAAAGCTTTTGCAAAAGACCACATAATTTTACTTCTAAGCTAGAACATTATGGATTCAGAGGGGTAGTTTATGATTGGTTTGGCGAGATACTTAAGTGAAAGAAAACAGTAGTCAATTATAAGAAATCTGAACTTAAGGATTTAATATTGGGAGTACCACAGGGTTCCATATAGGTCCCTTACTCTTTATTGTTACAAATACGCTCAACCTGCTTAGATTTCATTTATTTGGCCGAGATTCGCATTTTATATTCAAGGAGTGACATTATGATTCAAATGATCATTATAAGTAAGGATTGTCAGAATAAGTAACTGGTTTTAAAGCAAATTAATCTAATCTGTCATGCTAGTCAACTAATTACATGATTATGGGTACCCCTAAATGACTAAATACAAATGGAGATGGTTGTAATTACAAGGAGATATAGATATATTCTTGACAACACAAGTCTCACAAAGGGTGACAAGACTAGGTTTTTAGGATTAATTATTGATGAAATTTACCTGATGCACCACATTGATGGAATATCAAAAAATATCGCGGGAATATTGTTATGATCAACAAGCTTAAATTTTATATACCTGGGGAGCGCATATTATATAACCTATATTGTACACTTGTCTTCCATATAATAAAGTATGGTATCTTACCTGGGAAGCTCTTGTGCAAATAATTTGGAAAAAATTCACACTTCAAAAATGGCATTAAGAATCTAGTTCAAATAGTCATTAGTCGAGTCATTCTGCACCACTTTTTTCATAATATATGTTTAAATATGAATTGTATAAACTAGAAGTGGGTCATTTATTTCAATCTTTGCAAACTTTATTGGCGATTCATTTAATGATTTTTCTTTCACCATTAGATCTGATTCCAGTAACTATCACCCAAGAAACAGGAATAATTTAAATCCAACAAGAAATAAGATGGTATTCAGTGATAATCAATTAGAACAGCCAGGCCATCTTGTGGAACTCCCTTATGATCAATTTAAAAATTCAATTCAAATAAACACTTTCCGAAATCATATAAATCATATTTCTATCTTTTCTATCATTGATTTTGGAACTTGTTTTTGTGTATTCTTGTGTATAGTTTAATTTGTCCTTGTGTTTAATATGTAATGTACAATTTAATTATTAAGGTGGGTGGTTTACATCTGTGCCTTAAACTGGCCTTTCGACCACTTCCTCCATAAAAATGGTTTGTTTAGTCTTATTTATATGTAAGGTATTTACGTTCACCTATTTGTATTTTGTATGTTTTTATGGAAAATAAAGACTGACTGAATATTGAATGCAAACCCTCATTTGGTTTTGAGTTCAGGTCACATGTCCAAGTCAATGGTGAATATGAGGCCATCATTCACAACCGTGATGGCAGACGACCACAAGCATTTAGCTTAAAGGCGTTGTTCTTAATTTTCAACAGCTCCAAATCTATTTCTTTATTAGAGAACTGGCATTTAGTGTTTATCCATAAAATATTAACACACTGGTTTCAGGGCAGTACACTATGCCTTATTTTCGCCTGCCATCAAAACCACAAACTTGTTTCAAATGAAACTTCGATGTGAGTGCAGGCTTTTATGAGAACTTGGTACACTAAAATCAGAACATGCCCCTGAGTTGAGCCACGGGAATGGGGTTGAAGCAGAGGATGATTGAGTCCATCCTACAATGCTTCAGTTTTGAAGAATTTTACCTCATTGAGGTTCATGTGATCCCACAAAGATCCTATTCTTAATACACAGTACTGAAGGAATTTTTAGCATGATTGTGAAATTTCTTAACTTAAACACATCTAGTCTTAAGTACTAACATTTAGTACAGTAAGTATAGGGATATGCCATGCATCCGTGGGAATAGTTCAAAACATCTTCTGGGGTTGGCGATCTTACGGTGCCCCTTTAATGCCAGTAAGGGTGTAATATGGTTGTATTATCTAATCATACATAGATTCAGTCATTTAATTGGGTTTATTGTGTGCCACGTGACTATTCAATAGAGTTACCATCATCTCAATTGTCTAAAAATTAACTATTAACGCGTTGAGATTTTTACTATCACATGCCTCTATTCCCACCCGCACGATTTGTGCTAAACATGGCCATGCGTGTACAGTATGAGCTCCAAACAAAGTCTGATGAATAGGTTGTTAGCACGTAATTTCGTACTTCCATTTCCCGGCGCTACGACTGTACACCCATAAGCAATGTATGGAACTGTGCCAATCCGAACCAGTGACTACGATGATGAAAAGTTTTCCTGCAGACGATAACATGGCGTCCACTGAAGCAACTCCTCGATTTGCGCTAGTAAATGAATCAGATCTAGTGGATTTAATTGAATGAAGCCGATTAAAAAAACACAAAGCGTCAAATAAATACCTGTCAGATTCTGTCAGACTATGCTATAGCCGGGGAGCAGCCTGACTTATTTGAGGCTGCTTGAACTTATTCCTGTTGGAGAAAAATTGTATGTCGCGTTACATGTGAAATTTTATATCGGATTTTGAATTAAACTGATTCTGGAACTTTGCTTCTTTGACCTTGAACTCTACGTGAATGCCTGGAAATTCACCTCGTAATTATGGTCTACCAAAGGTAAGTACGCTTTTGCTTTCTTTGGCACAATCATGGAACTTGTCATTGTTTTCTAGCCTAGGCCCTGTAGTATCCAGTCCTAGGCCTAGATATTCTATATAATTAATTAATGACAAATCTATTGTATGAGTTTTCTAAAACAAATATTAACTGCCTATATTCGTGGTGATGGTAAAAAATATGATCACCTGTGAGAAATGGATTGTTCCATTCACTCCCTGCGGCTTGTAAAATGGAACAATCCCTCTTTCACCTTGTGATCATAGTTTTACCATCACACCATATCGATAAATATTGTAGATGTATATTTGAACCTTTCACTACAATCTATTTATAGGCACCAAAAATAACACCTGCTGAATTGGTGTTTGTTAAGACAGTCATATGGTCATGTGAGTGATGACGCTTGCCCATTTTGATGTTATGTTTTTGGAGTATTCTATGAAAACAGGCATTCTGCAATATTGACTATTCTGGCCTACATGCCAATATGGCTACGCTGGCCTACATTTGAAATAATAAGTGGTAACGAAAGTCTCTATCCCTCCAATATTGATGCTGTTATTGAACATTTAATAATTGGGTTACTGAAGAAAGGACAATATTACCGATATAATTTTTGTGTGTATTAATTAAAATAGTCCCAACAGAACTAATGTAAAATAGTTCACCTATTCCAAATTTGAGATGAATCGGATGTTTCATTTTGCTTAAATAGCAAACATTCTTGCATAGCATAACAGTACCATAATTATGATACTCTTTACAACAAGAATTCTATATCCTGATTTTAGAACAAAGAGTGTGATTTGTTTACCTCAATCTCAAAGGACTTTGATTTGAGCTTAGCTATTTCACAGTGATTGTAATGGTAACAAGTATATGCAAAATGATTTGGTATTAAAATTGAGGGCACCACCTGATTGGGAATCTTAGTTGGCCTTTAATAACTGTCGCAACAACTTGTAGGTGTGATGTGTAGTTCCCTTTTGTAGCTGAAAGTGACCCCTTCACAGTAGTAGAAGGATCTGTGTTCAGTTTCACTTTGACAACTGAAGTGGATCGTACACCAATAGCAGGGTAGTATACATTTGCCAAGAGCACAGCTCACCGTTGAACCTTGTACCTCAGTTCCCAAGAGGATTGTACAACACTAGTAAAGGATAGTGTACAGGTCTTTGGCAACTGGAAGTGGACTCTATAACACTACTGAAGTGAACTATTGACACTATAAGGAGTGTTAAAAATTTCTTTTTGGCAGATGAAAATGGACTTAATAATGGTGCTGGTACAGTCAACACTAGTAGGGAGGAGGGTAGTGTCAATTTCTGCAACGAAGACCCTTTAAAGACAACTATCAGATGAATTCACAACAGGTCACTTTTTTCCTGAATACCATGCAACAATGTTAAAAGTGTTAGTTTAAACAAACGAGAAAACAAAACCCACAGCATTATTTTTTCAATCTGATTTCAGGTTAAAAAAGCAAAAGGCATTGTTATAAAACCTGCTCAATTTGGAATGGATGGGAAACCTAACTCTACAAACAGTTTGTGTTTAAAACGGCGAATCCACGCAAACCTGAGTCAATGGCACTATAAAAGAGCAAGCTGTTTTTGTGGTTCCAGGACGTTTCAAGGTAAAATGTGCGGGTGATTTCGACATCCGATTTTGCCCAAATTTGGGAAAACCATTCTGACGATAGGTATATTGGGAAAAAAAAAAAAAAATACCTTCATTTTTTTTTTAATTAATAATTAAAACTTGGGTTTTGATTGAAAAAAATTATCATCACATTTTTCCTCAATTTTGCCCCATTTTTGCTCATTTTTTTGCGTATTAGGAACTTCCGGGAGGGTCCCTTTTTTCAAATCGTAACACATGGTACATTGTCTAATTTTTGGTCATATTTCTAACCAAGTCTTTTATGTAAAAAACCCTAAACAGGATCACTCCGCCACTTTGACTTGTTTTTAATTTCAGTTCGGTTGCCATGATTGTACAGCATTTTTCATAGGTAGGAGAAGGACAAAGTAAATCCCCTTTCCTGCCCCGCCTTGCACTGCCCTCTTTCCCAACTCTGTCACTTTTTGATCTGTTTCAAAGGGCTGTCGTTTCGTGGTGTTGAGTCCCAATATTTTTTTGTTCTGGTTTATCAATAGGAAATCAAACAGACGTTGAAAGCTGTGGAAAATATAGTCAAGATCTTCTACTATCATTGATTCAACCCGAAAGAATCAAATCTTGAAATGTGCAGAAATAGCCAGAATTTCAAGACAAGTCCTGGAGAATTCTCATAAGTTATGTTGTTTGCAACTGAAAACTTAACAGAAAGGGAAGAAAACAGCAGTGCTCAAAGATTGAATGTCCATTCAATACGTGTTTTCTATAGCGTCCGTACGGAGAGTAATGACTAAGATGTATGATTTTGTCTTGTAGGTTGCTTTCAGTACTTAAAACTTGTAGGGTATGTTAATGAATACCTATCTTGTTACAGAAATGCAAAAATCCTGATTTTTGATGCTTTTTGTTTTTCGAATTTCCTGATTTAATTACCAAATCATCGATCGTGCCTTTAAGTGGACTATTGTCAGTGGAGGTGTCCACAGTTGCTGGACTGTACAAGTTGCAACACATGTAGGGAGTAGGGACAGTGTACAGTTCTGCAACAAATGGGATCTAATTCCGGGGGGGGGGGTCCTCACTTTTATTTTGGGTAGGTATGTGGTGCTCGGATTTCCAAATTGAGGCTCCAGAGCTGATTTAAGGCCAAAAAATGGGGGTCTCCGAACCTAGGTTTTCAGAATAAATTTTCACATCTAGATAATTAGGTGCGATTTTTTCCTCAATTTCAGCTACTTTTTGAGGTGTTTTGAAGAAAATATTGGTAGAATTGGCATGACATAAAAGTATAGTCTCCTGACACTGAATGGTCCAAACATGGGGAGTCACTCTGGAACTGAAAGAGCCCTGAATAATGAAAATTAGGGTCTTATAGACGGCACATACCCATATACTCATACTACCCTCCCATTGTGAGAACCCCCCAACCCTGAGGGACTATTGTTACAGAGATGGTCCAAAGGTATGACAAGATACACTAACTACCATACATTGTTTACTTGAGGATGGCATTAAAGAACCCTGTCATCTTTGATGTTATTCATTGTATGTCTATCTACCAGAAGTTCATCTCATCTTGTAGTGGAATAAGCTATAGATAGCACTTAAATGAGAAAGCCAAGGGGTTTTGTTCAATTGGAGTGATTTGCTCAAGCTGAATCACTGATATCACCTATTCCTGTCAATTCTTTCCTTCCTGCTCAGTCTTAATGGGCCGCTAGCCATAGCTGGATAGACCACTTAGCAATCCTTTGGCACATTATGTGTGTGGTGCCACACCCACACACACCCACTATACACAACACCCCACATACACACACACACACCACACACACATAATGTGGGTGTGCACATCATTTTCAGTGCAAAATGTGGACACACATGGCCACATGTCATCAGGGTCATTAGCAACCAGCAAATGAATCAATGCATAGTTACCATCATAGGCTAGTATTCTGAAAGGGAGTCTAACTTTAGACCTGGGCTTAAACAGGGTGTTAGTCTACATGATGGACTTTTTTGCCTTCAAAATAGGTAAATATTAACACTTTAAGTGCAACCAAGGTTTTTTTCATCACTCCCGTTGGTGCCCGGGGGGGGGGGTTCCTGGGACCCCCCCCTAAGGAACCACTTTCCCGAGGAATTGTTTTTTTTTGCAACTAAATTTATACCCCATGTGAAGGGTCCATAAGATAAACCCAAATCAGCAATAAAAAATGAGATTTGTTATTTTGGGTGGCAAAATTAGGGG
>JAMKCH010027265.1:0-18323 GCA_023653785.1 Ophioderma brevispina | reverse complement strand
AATTATACGTAAGCATTCAATTTACGGAAAAATAAACACTGTAAACCTACATGAAACTCGTGGCAACAATTCTGCAAACAAAATTACATAAAAATCAGCTTCTACAGGTCTCCATTTCAAACTATTTTACAGTTCTGATGCTATGTTTATGGTGACATTTGTGGATAAGTTACTAAGTTAGGGTGATCGTCGGTGCTTTTTATTCTTAGGCCAAGAGTTTATTTAAATAAAAATAACAATGGAAAGGTGGAAATGTCTGATAACAAGCTGAAAAGGTCAGAAGTGGTGAAGAAATGTGTCTAGAATTTAATTACTGAAAGTCCCCCAAAAATCCTCTTTGTGCATTTCAGAATAAGGGGGCAAAAGTTGTACGGGGTTAAAATTACGAAATATTTCAATTGTCCTTAAATGTGTTCGCAACATTTTGTTTTCATGTCCCAAGGATTAAAAAAAGGTATAGTTTGCCCTACTCTTATGGCTTGTAGTTTAAAACTATATGTTAAAAAGGCTCAAGGGTGGTAAATCCTGGGGTAAATTTTCAGCAGGGTCGGATTCTTCTGAAGATGTTGTGTCAAATTCTTATTAGTTGTCATGAACACCAAATGAAGATTTAAACAGGTGATGGTCATAATTGCAAAATTACAGGGGCAAGTGTGATGGGGTTCTACGGGCTCTATGGGGTCACTGCTTTCTGCTCTTATATGTCAATATGGAATCCATGTTGGTGATTTGAATGAACATTTTCTTTTAATATGATTCTCCGAGCAATTGAATCTGGTTTCAATGAAAATTGGATCTTTTGAAATATTTACCCCCAGGATGACCTGAATGATTAGGTCTGTAGTACTTAAACTAAGGTTGTAGAGAGGGCAAACTATACCTGTTATGATCCTTGGGACATGACAAAAAATGTTGGAAAAACATTAAGGGCAATTCTAATATTTTGTAATTTTCCCTGTACAAAACTTGCCCCCTTATTTATGAAAAAAAGCACAAGAGGATTTTAGGGGACTTTTTAGTATGTATTCTAGACACATTGCTGCACCAATCCTGGACATTTTCAGCTGTTCCCAGAAATTTCCACGTTAAAACTAAAATTCTGCCTATCTCTACATATTCCAATCTCTTAATAAACCTCACCAAAAGTATGTTTTAACGTGAATTTAATTGAATTTTTACAGTATTGATATATTTTTACAGTAATTGATTCATAATGGGGGCAGACAGGAATTGACATTTGAAAATTACAAAAATTGGATATATTTGCATTGTAGCAAAATCATCTCAGATACATGCTTAAGAGGTTTATTGCTGTCATGACGGGGTTTTTAGGTATACAGCAAACCGACGAATGCAGCTGGTCTGTTTGGACGAGTTTCATGGTTGTTTATTACCAAAAGTGAAAAACTATTATATCTACAAATTGGAATGTTATTTTGGTTCAATATATTGGTTATATGAAAAGAGCTCGTGATGATTTTATTATATTAATATGCAACAAAAAAACCTCCAGGTCGGCCAAATGTCGATGGTTTATTTGAAAGATTCGAAGATGATAATAATATGAGAAAGTTTGCCGAGGTTCATAGGTTCTCTTCAGTCTCCATAATAGTCAATAGTCAAGTGTATTACAGGAACAAAAACAAAACAATTCAGTTGACACTTCGACCTCTGATTAGACAGGCCCCAAATTCCTAATTTACTCTAACCTGGAAAGTATCTAAGGATATATCCTGAAACTGTCCTCAAAATTAGTAGTTCAAGCCTTACTTACCGGTGTTGTAGGCGACGTAGTGGGTATGTGGAACTTCGCAAGGAGGAAAAACAAATTTGCGTCAAATAAAGGTAAGAAGGTTAAGTTAAAAAAACATTTCCATGTTAGTATCCAAATCGTAGTGATCCAATGAAGTCCAGACCGCCTTGAGGCACTAAGAGCCGTGGAACTGGTCATGGTGACAAGAATCGGGGGGGGGGCTGGGATTTGACCTACATCCTACACATTCATTCGTGTACTGGGTGAAAGATGGAGATTAGGAGAGAAGCTTTTACCGGCGTGAATGCATTGCGCTCCATTTTCACACGAGGAACTGATTACAGAGTGATTGAGCTGGGATTAATAAACCTATATGGCTAGAAAGCATACAAATACCAGTTTAAGGTATTCCTCTGCCTGATTTTTCAAAAATAAAAATTTCAGGGAAACCGAATTTATTTTCTGAAACTTTTAAATTTTAATTTAATTCCCAAACTGCACAATCCACCAACAAATTAATAATCAACTTTTGGAATTTCCTCGTTGATTTAGAGGATTATATTTTGCCTACAAAAATGTAAACCGTTGTCCATTATTCCGGCAATCTTTAATTTATATATATCTTTGATTATGAGAATTTCCTGTGTTTAGTACAGAAATAATTGCAGAAAAGCATGAGGAACATGTACGTAAGAAGTCTGCACCAATATATCAAATGTAAACATTGCAGTATAAAAATGTAGTTTTAGCACCAAAAGTTTATTTATCCACTCTAGCCGCTTCACCTTTAACATTATTCCTCTTTGAGCTTCATATCCGCTCTTAGTACTTGAAAAAGCAGGAAGGAGAAGAGGACGCCGTCCTTCTTTCTAGTACCCAATAAGGGTAAAACCTGACTTTTATTAGTCACTATTTAGTTATGTTGCTTCTCATTTTGTAAATTACTGATATCTCAGCCTAGCTTCACTACTGAGATATTTTCTTCCTTTTTCCCCCCCCTTACCAAGTTTGTAAAAAAAAATTCAGATCACTTGTGGTCTCTTTAATTCAAGAATACAACAAAAACCAACAATATCGGCAAAAACTACAAAGCCACTAAGCTAATGAACAATGGTACATACCTACACATCCATCACTCTTTAGGTATATAAGAAAATGTGACGGCATATTAGACCCCGTTAGGCAAGTTCGAGGGTGACAACGTCCTTCACCGTGGATCAAAGTCGTGGTGCACGATGCTCCCCTGCGATGAACAAAATTAAGGATATCTTAAATATATTAAATATTTAATAATTGGGCTCCTTAGAATGCCACATGCCAAAAATAAAGAGCCGGTTTGTGCTCTTGCATGGACCATACACGTTTTTTTCCATCTTTCCATTGGAGGTATACAAGATCACGATTAAGATTTACCTTTAGACTTGTTTTTGCAAAGTTTTACACACATTGTTTTCCACATACTGTTTTGAGTTTTAGAAAGAACAAAACAGCAGGAAACTATAGATAGGAAAACGTGTACATAAAAATAAAACTTAACCAATCATTTACGTTAATTGTTCGAGTTTGTGAAGATGAATGTCTCAGTTACTGCTCCAATACGTTCTCCTTTGACGTATAGGTAATTTCGGCGCCGTCTCACCACCATAAAGAATGTGAATGGGTTAAGCCTCTACGTTTGACTGAAGATAGTTTGGAACAGAACTTCGTTGCCGCTGTTTATCTTGTAACATCCACTGGACACTGTGTATTGTTGTCACACTTTTCTCCCCCAACACACTTTTCTGACTTGCCTCCAGCTGTTATTTCAGATAAGTCATAGTCGCAAGCGTGTTCTGAACAAAAAAATTGGAACTAAATCAAAGGTTTAAAAAGAGGCCAAGCAATTGGTGTGTACAAGTATCGATTATCATTGCGCCGCACTCTAGATGTTTTAAGCAGTGGACTGGCGCCCATTACATCTTCCGTTGATGAAAGAATTATTGTAACACACCCCTAAGTGATTTTTTTTAATGAGTCTGATTTTTGTTTGCTGTTGTGAATGGACTAACATTGGCGGTCATGTAATTCGTTAATGACGTATCATCAGTTCGCCGTCAACAATACCTATCTATACTAATCTAACCGATTCCTGACACAGCCCGTTAAAACACAAACATAACTACCGCAGTCCGCTTATTATTTTTGAGCGTTTTACAGTAATCAATTTGAATCGTTTTTGCCGTGTTATTTTTTAACGTTTTAATGAGCTGCGTTACAAATGTAGTCAACATATTTTATAGAGGCCAGCAAGTCATGAATTTGAGCTTGAACTTGCAACACTAAACTGGTCCGCAAAACAGTGCTTTGTCTAGACAAAATATTGATTGCCATGAGAAACATTTGATGCACGCTTGTATGTCATTATTTGTAGTGATGTATGTAGTATGTATGTCTGTCTGTGTGGCGGTGTGTTTATAGTCAATATTAGCCGATATGAAATACGAATAATATGAGGTCAATACACTAGCAACAAAACAACTTACCACATCCGCGGTAAGTGACATTGACTTGTAAGGGAGTATTTCGATTAGGATTGGTCAATTATCACGCATGCTCCTATAACACCGACAGCTAGTTTATACATCCCGCCACTGCTTCCGTTGTAGGCTGGTTAAATAGAAAACAAAAAATGGACTACAAAGGTTTACAACATCAGATTTATCGGCAAAGGAGTTTCCTAAGTAGAAGCACTTTCACCCTCGTCTACCGAAGGGGGGGGGGGGTGGTTACAACCCCCTTCAGTTTTGTCCCCGGCTTGCTAAAAACCCTCTTTTTTGTGCTATAAATTATTTCAGTAATTGTCAATGACATGTTCCGCTCCTTTTAATTCCAAAAACAAACAGCCACCTGGGTAATAGGTTAAGATAACAGGGTGATCCCAAAGGATGATGTGGGGGGGGGGGGTGGTCACCACACCAGTATTTGTTCCTAAGTAGAAGCACTTTAACCCTCGTCTAACCGAATAGGGGGGTTGTTACTCAACCCCCATTCCGTTTTTTTTCCCCGCTTGCTAAACCCCCTTTTTTTGGTGGTTTTTTTGCCAAATTATTTAATGTAATGTTAACATAAACATATATAAAAAATCCTTTTAAAATAATCCAAAAACCACATCCACCGGGGTATAGGTAAGATGCGGGTTGATCCCAAAGTGATGGAGGGGGGGGGGGGGTGGTGGTACCCCCGGAAGAGAAGTACCAACATGCCGTCACACAACACCGGACCATCACAGGACACCTGATTTGGGTACCAATAGATAAACTATGGTCCTCCTCTTCCATTGCTCCAAAATGAGTACCACATGCCACATAACTTCACAATGACTTCATAAAGTTCGCATACATCAAAACTGGCCCATTTTCCGATAGACAACACACACGGTGAAAATGTCAATTTTTCGCCAAAAGTTAGGAAACTCAGAATTTTCATGCGGTTTTTGACTCTACTTGATGGGAAATGACTATTTTTTATATACTGCCAACAGCATTTTAGAAGCTATAATAAGGTGTTTTTGAGGGGGAAAAAGTCTCTAAAATTGTGAAATAATCAATTTTCCACCCTATATTCAGTATTTTCGTACTTTTCCTCAACATATGACGTCATGCTGCCGTCATAATGGTTCATGTTAGTACTTTTTTGTACCAAATGGAAAGAAGAAACCCTAAGTCTACCCATTGTACATTTACAGAAATCGGGTGTTCAGTAAACGAAAATACAGGGGGGGTGGTAACCACCCCCCCCCCCTTCGGGCAATTTTGTTACAAAAAATGGCTCCGGAAGACGGGGGTTAAAAGTCCCTCAAAAAATCGCTTATGGGATTTGACACATCCTGCTACATCTTGGTTTTATCCTGAAAGACGACAACTCGATACAAGTTATAAGCGATAAAATGTTTAAAACCTTGCATTTCAATTCTCGTGAACATGGAGCAACTTAGGAAGCGATTTGTTTTTAATTATTTTGTTAAACCAGCTAACAGATATTGCTACCTATGACCTTCGACTAGCACAATCCTTTTACCCCCCCCCCCCCCAAGCAAATGAATTGCAAAGAAGATGCACTTGGCCGGAATCAACCAAAAAACTCTGTATTATTAGCGTAGTGCTCCGTCTATTGAGTTCACAGCAGATGGGATGGCAAACGAGCGATAGATCAAACTTCAAATGTATATACATGCATTAGAGTAACACTCCAGGCAATCTTGACATTCTATACTAGAAACTTGGAACTAATTGCAACATAACTTATTTAATTAAACACATGTCTTTGGCCCGCGAATACCATACTGAAAGTTCTTAAAAATTCTCTGTAGAGGAACATTGTAAATTAATAAGAGGGTAAAATTAGTAAAGTTTTGAAATCGGATGTGTTTAAAATGTACATCAATATGTTTTTCTTGTTGTATGGATTTAAGTATAGTACACGACAACGGAATAAATCGTGAAACTATTGTTGCGTGAAGAGTCTTTAGTCTTTTGTAGGTGGACTGCGATTCCGTCGGACTATAAAAAAATTCTACATAGGTGTCAACAAAATCTGAGCACTATAGGTGCATTTCTTGAATTAGGTAAACTTTTTACTTAATGATTCAGAGATTATTGAAGAAAAATGGTTATATTTATATTTATATCATTTAGATAAATCGCAGAGGAAGCTGTGAATCACGAAATTCCCATTTAGATATTTGCAAGTTTGTATATCATTTAATTGGTTCTTTTTAAGCAATGAAGGTATGTGATTTTCAACAGATCATTACCATAAAAGAGTAAAAACTAATATCTTACCCCTGTGATATTGCCCAAAACATCTGTTTTTCCTGTGTCTGTATTTATTGTTTCCACCTCAAGAGTCCAGGTTAGCGTTTCTTCTCCATCATTGGTAATTTTCACCTCTGTCAAATCAACACGGCCATCAAAAACAACACATAGATGTATCTTATCGCTGTATTTGTCAGGGAGGTTGAAATTTAGAGTATATCCTGGCACATCTGTCATATCTTCATTGTCTACATACTTGGAGACCACTACGTTTGGAAGATCATCTAACAGCTCATAACAAGGTTTTACTGTCGTTGTAGGGAATGTTGTGGTGGGAGATGTGGTTGTAGTTGGCGAAGTAGTTGTAGTCGGCGATGTGGTTGTAGTTGGCGAAGTAGTAGTGGTCGGCGATGTGGTTGTAGTTGGCGAAGTAGTAGTAGTCGGCGATGTGGTTGTAGTTGGCGATGTAGTGGTAGTCTGCGATGTGGTTGTAGTTGGCGATGTAGTGGTAGTCGGCGATGTGGTTGTAGTTGGCGGAGTAGTGGTAGTCGGCGATGTGGTTGTAGTTGGCGATGTAGTGGTAGTCGGCGATGTGGTTGTAGTTGGTGGAGAAGTGGTAGTCGGCGATGTGGTTGTAGTTGGCGAGGTAGTGGTAGTCGGAGATGTCGTAGTATTTTTTGCTATTTTGAGTTTAAAACATATAATAAGCAGTACAGGGTGAGGCCAAAAAATTTACACTCTTTTTTGTTTGAATTTTTTCTACAGCATGAAAAATCTACAAAGGCAATCAGACTGTCACATATAAAACTTTAGATTATTTTCATTCCCTACAGAGAATTTTGAGTTTGTTATTTTTGAAACTTTGCATTGCGAAAGTTATGCTAACATTAAAGATAGGTACCCATTTTCACTCTGCTCCACGGAATCACTGTTGTTTAAAAATTGGTCAAGAGATTGGATGAGTCTACAACACACAAGTACTCATGACATCCTTGGTCTTTGAACCTTTGGTGTAAAGCTCATCAGAAAAAATGTCAAACTATTTTCATTATTCTGAAATCAATAACAAAATTATGAATTTTACAACCCAAATTTGGAGCCTTACTTCAATAAATGTTCACCTTGTTCACAATTCTTTTCAATGAAACGGATGCAAATAGCTAGGCATCCTTGTCAATACAAGCGTTGAACCCATTTTCCATTCCACCGACATCCTTCATAACGCTGATCGGGGCGTGGGGGGGTGTTCTTTGGGGAATCAATATTTGAACATAAAACACATGTTAAGAAATGCCCATCTGCCTTTCCCTTTGACCAATCTCAATCCTTTCCTCTCCCTTCCCCTCCTCTTTTCTCTCTCCTACTTCCCTTTCATGCTTGTCCTTTTCCACTTTCCTGCATGCTTTACTGCTAGCTAAAGCTTATTTCTTGGTCGACCCATGGGGGGGGGGGGGGTCGGGTCATGCGTCCCCTTCCCCCTGCCCCCTGTTACGCTTACTGTCATTGACTACTGTTTATAAATATTATCAACAACATTTGGTACGGATTAGGTAATTTTTACTTTAGAACAAAATACCAAAGTATAAAGCTTAGATGACCAGTAACTCCATGGCTTGCTGCTTGCTGTCGACGTGAATAATGTGCAACCGTGGTCAACGGGTTTTTTGCGTTTTTTCCGTTAATTTAACCATAGCTGCAATATGCAAAGGGTAACTTTCATGTGTTTACCAATGACGTGGATATAATGAGCTATTGTTTTTTCATGTATCACAAACAATTTCTAAACTTGTAAAATATTTTTAATATTTTTCTGAAAGCGAGTGTAAATCTTTTTGACTCACCCTGTATTAGATTAAACAACAAAAACACACAACGACAAGTCATGTAATTAAAAAAACTGCCATCGATTACATGCTACAAATGTTTTTTTTTTCGTGTTCGTTGAAATGGGGATTCGGAATTACGCACAACCTAGTAGTAAATTCTGCGATTCATAAAATACTACTATTTGGCCCTAAGCCAAACATCTCTTGGTCATGTTGACCTTTCACAACATTGGTAAAGAAATAACAGTTTAGTACTAATCAAACTTTTATTTGATACCCGACTTGAAGTAAATATTGTAAACATTTTTTGTAAATGAATAAGTTGACAAACTTCTACTAAGTGGGAGGGAAAACAGCGAAAGTCTACTTTTTTTTATAATTGATGCCGTTAAGCAAGCTATACTGTTACTATTTAAAATTATGTTCTTCCCGTATTTCAAATCGGATTTAGTTTCAAACTTGTACACTTTATTTCATAATTATAGAACTATCATCATGATAATTTTCAATCACAAACTAAAGCATCAAAGGCATCAAAAGGAAGGAAGCTTTAGGGCAATACATCGCAACGTTCTTTATTTTGAGTAAGCTTTTCTCAAGTATCCTTTGCTTTCCTTGTCAAATTTAATAAGATTATTTATTATCATGATATGCAAAAAAACTCAATGTGTCCAATGTCGGTTGTATGGATGTTTGAAAAGACTCGAGACGATACATATGATAAGTTTGCCGAGATTCCTTGGTTTCAGTCTCATAATAGTCAATAGTAAAGGTATGACATAACAATATAACACAATTCATTTGACCATTGACCTCTGCTTAATGCTCCAAATTCTAACTTTACTCTAAATGAAAGCAAGCCATAAGGATTAAGGATATATCTGAACGGTCCTTAAGGATTCAAAGCCTTACTTACCGGTTGTTGTAGGCGACTTATTGGTAGGTGGAAACGTCGCAAAGAGAAAAAAACACTTTTGGGCGTGAAAGATATAAAGATTAAAAACAGTCCCATGTTAAGTGTCCACATCGTATTGCTACGATGAAGTCCATACGCCGTAGAACGAAGAGGCGAGATACTGATCATGGGTGAAAAATGGGGCGGGGGTTTTGATAACATCCTACACAGTAATGCGTGGATAAGGGTGAGACGAGATAGAATGAAGAACTTAACCAGGAGTGAAACCTTAAGTCTTTACCAGCGCACCCGAACTGGCGCACACCCCCCCCCCCCCCCCCCCCCCAACACACATACCACCAAATAACCTGAGTGACGAACGGTTCTAACGAATAAAGACATCCTTCAAAACGTCCCTATAATGGCTCTGCGCATTTTATTCCGTTAAAGTTAAATTAGGGTGACGTGCTCACTCTAAGAACTAATAACTATTGATTAACTTCTTTGGACTATATTTTTCAATATCAAAATAACCCTCTCATACATACCAACACTCTACATACACGATTTCATTAACGTCTCCAATAACTTCTTGAAAAAAGTAAAAACATGAGGTCACTTTACATACACGGACTGTTACAGAGTAATTTGAGCTGGGAAGAATCCCTGATCGAGGGATGGAAGCACACACAAATACACACCGTTAAGGTGTGCCTTCGGAAAATTTTTTGTTCAGGAAAACCGAATTTAATTTCTGAAACTTAATTTTAATTACCAAACTGCCAAAAAAAAAAAAAAAACACAACAAGCAAACAAACAAATACAACAAAAATCAAACCAATCAAATAATCACCTTTTGGAATTTCATCGTTGAATCAGTATGATTATTTGGATGACAAAGTGTACGGTTTTCCCGATTTCGTTCGGCAACCTTTTAACAAAGTTTTAATTTCCGGAGTGTACCTTCTATTTTATAGCTTGATTTCTGAATTTCTGTGTTATATACAAATAATTTGAAAAGCAGTGAGGATTAGTAAGCAAGAATTTATACACATTATATCAAATCTAAAGGCTTATAAAAAGTATTTGAGCACAAGTATGAACACTAGCCAAGGCCCATGTGAAACATAAAATTAAACCATATTGAATATGGAGCTTTCATATCCCTCGTAGTATGTTAGTCCCATGATGTGTGAAAGTACCCAAAATGGTAACAACCCAACTTTTTATCTGTTTGATTCACATTTTATAAGTACTTCATACTGATATTTTTCTTCCGTTACCAGTTTGTTAAAAAAAATTGCGAATAACCACCCTTGGTCTCTTTAAGTAAAAACATTACAACAAAATAACACGATAGCGGCAAAACTAGAGAGCCACTAAGCTATGAAGCAAATGGTACATACCTACACATCCATAGACTCTGGTATATAAGAAAAGTGTGAATGGCATATAGACCCCGTGAGACAGATTTCGAGTGTGACAACGTCCTGCACCCGTGGATCAAAGTCGTGGTGCACGATGCTCCCCCTGCTATGACAAAATTAAAACATATATCTCAAAATATATTACAATTGCTCTAAAATTGCACAGGCCAAACAATACGAGTCGGTTGTGCTCTTGCATGACACATACACACGTTTTGCCATCTTCATCGAGGTATACAAGATGCACGTTGAATTTTAACTTTTGACCGTGTTTAAGTTAACCCCATTGTTTTCCACACACTGTTTTAAGGTTTATGTTGATACCAAATCGTTAAAACTATAGATAAGACAGAACGTGTAAGCATAGTACAGAAAATCTTAACCATCACTAACGTTAATTGTTCCGAGTTTTGTGCAGGATGACAGGTCTCGGTTGCTGTCTCCAATACAAGTTCTCCTTTAACCTAATAAGGTAAGTTCGTTCTGCGCCGTCGCACCACCAATAAAGAATGTGAAAGGGTTAAGCTCTACTGGTTGACTGAAGATAGTTTGTAAACAAGACTTCGTTGCCGGCTGTTTATCTTGGTAACATCCCTGGAAACTTATTGTTTTGTCAACACTTTCTCCCCAAAACAATTTTCGTTTCTGACTTGCTTTCCAGCTGTCAATTTCAGATAAGTTTCCTAGTCTGCAGGCGTGTTCTGAAAAAAAATGGAACGAAATCAAAGTTAAAGAGGCCAGCAAATTGGTGTGTACAATAATCGATTATCATTGCGCCGCACTCGGATGTTAAGCATTTACTGCTCCATTACATCTACCGTTGTAGAAAAAAATATTATAACATATACCCTAAATGATGTTTTTTAAAATGATCTATTTTTTGTTTGCTTTGAAGGACACAATTTTTTTGGGGGGGCGTCATGTCCATTGAAATCTGTGTAATGACGCTATCATCATTTTTCGCCGTCAATATCTCCGATTTCTGACCAGGTCCCGTTAAACAAGCATACCTACTTCCATCACATCAATTAATTTTTTGACCGTTTTAACAATAATACAATTTGAAACGTTTTTGTCTTTTTTTTAAAAGTTTTAGATCTGCTTTATATGATTCAAGCACCGTTATAGAGGCCAGCACTTCCAACCCTAACATGTGTTTTGTCCTAGGGTGATTTTACGCGTAATTCTGTCGTCTGTCTGTAAACACACCCCAAAAAGTCACTCCCCACCCCTGAACGTTGTCTGTCAAGTCAAACGATACATCTTATTAAACATGAATGGGATAATAATTAGAAGCAGTGTTTATTTACACTATTTTGACACTCTCATTTGTGGCGACGATGGAGTAATTGTTGAAGTTAGGCTCACTTGACCGAACCCACCCAAGGATTAAAAGTTGCAGTAAATCCGATTGACAATCATACTGTTACAGATTGCAAGCAATGCAATCATCTTTCGTTCTCTGCATGACTACTTCTCTTCTCTATAAGGTTTATGCAACTTTTCAATCCTGGGGTGGTTCGGGCAGTGGGCATAACTTCAATAATACTCCACCAATCACCACAAAGAGGTGTCAAAGACCTGGAATAAACAGCGCTTTCCACATTATATCCCATAATGTATAATTAGATGTATCGTTGAACTTGACCAGAAAAATTCAGGGGTGGGGAATTATTTTTGGTGTCTGTTATGTATGCATCGTTAGAAATAGGCTCTTTCTTCCTCGCTTCAAATACCCCAAAATAAAGACGAGGATCCTTACCTTGTTTACCTTAAGTCCCGTGGACTCGTTAAAAAAGCGATCAACTTCCTGATTCCCAACTGCATCCTGTTACGGTGACCCTTGAACTTAGTGAGGACTCGGAAATTTCAAAGTTTTGATGCTCCCTGGACCCTTCATATTTTTTTCTTATTTCGAAGCCTTTTATGTATGTATGTACTGTATGTATGTATAATGTATGTATGTAGTATGTGTCTTTGTATTATGTAGTATGTTTAGGGTCGTACGAGAGATACACTGTGGGAGTATTTTTAAGTATAAAGAGACATTGTGGGAGTATTTTTTACATGTGGGATGTACTTTTCTTACATTGTGGGAGTTTTTTTACTAGAGTTCCTATGTTCCGAATTGTCCGATAACGGAATAAACTGTAATCTAGTACTTGATTTTATTCCGTAAAAGAGTAGAAAGCGGATTTTTCTAAGTTTAGTTAACTAATAGGCCTGCGGCTCAATCCTCGTGGCTAAGAACAGTGAGAAAAACTAAGAAAAAAAAAGAAAAAAACTGAAAAAATCTAAAAAAATGTCTAAAAGTCTTTTTAAGAGAAAAATCGCAAAACTATATAGGTTTGAATTCTTTCCTTATATAGTTTTTGAAAAATGTATTTTTCGAAAAATGTCTAAAAGTGTCCTTTTTTAAGAGATTTTCAGTAAAACTCCAACAATGTACCTCTTGCAAGGATGTATGTATGTATGTAGGAGGTTGTACTCCATGATGGCGAACCGAATGGACGTCTTCCACATCCTCGGCGTTTATTAATTCCAATTTTCCATCACTGGACTATCGTTTTGTTGTCATTTTGGGGTCACATCGTCTTAGCCACAGTCGATAACGTGGAGAACAACATGGTGTTTTGGACGGTTGAAGAAGGCTGTAAAACTGCACTGAAGACTGGGTAAAAGATTCAGTTAGTCATCAGAAACGAACCAACCGACCCGCATTGCTCGCGTTCATTTTAACCCGTGTTGTCAGCTAACATGACTGGGATGATGGGGCTACTTCGAACGTTGGAGCGTTCTTATAGGCTATCGTTAGTGACCGGTAGAGATTTGATTCTACTTCACCTAATCCCAAGAAATGGTGACTGTTTTGGCTGTTTGGACTTCATTGTTCTATGAAAATGGAAATTTTAGGTTAGCCAGTGCGATTGCGTAGACGCATGGAATCTTAGTGGCCTTGAAAATATGCTTAAACGGGTGTTGCTGAAATTCCCAATCAATACAGGGCTTTTGAGTGAATGAAGTTGGTAGAGCGAGGTCAACCCTGACAATACAAACATTACTCGGGCGGATATCCAACACATGATCGATTTTGTTAAACAAAACTTTGTCCGGCTTTCAAAGACATAGCGTGGGACTCCCAGGCCTGTTTGTAAACAAAACTTTAACAACTGTGAAAACCGAACAAGCATAGCAATTTGTATCATCAAAAATGACAGCGGTAATTGAACCACCCGAACAGTGCACAATTTAACTTAAAAACAGTTGAAAATCACTTCAACAGAAATCAAAAAGCAGAGTTCAATTGAACATATGTTTAAGGATGATCAACCGTGCCAGCTAATATCTTGCCACCTGTTCCGGATGGTTTGCCATCATCTGATCCCTTTACAGAAGAGGAACCTCCGTAAAGTTTTAAAAGGTTTACCATCACGTAAAGCTGCCGGGGACGTGGTGTTCGATATGAAGATTTACGCAGGAATTTAAACGTTAACTTACCATATTTATTATTCATTTTCATCATGTTTCATAAACCAAACAATACCAAAGACTGGAAGCAATCCAAGAAATCATACTAATTCCGAAAAAGGGCGTGATGTGGAACAAATTAATACTTGGCGTCGCAATTTTCTTTAACCAGTGTTATGTACAAATTTACATGTTTGCTCAAGGAACGCATAGTCCTTGGTTAGTTGATGGGAAAACCGGATGTTTTCAAACAAAGGGTGGCAATTCCAGACCAGGTTAATGGAAGCTTTTTGCCAGAAACAACTCTGAAGCTTTCTTCATGAAAGTAGCAAATTTGTTCATTCTATATGTATTGATTTTGGCGATGCTTTTTGTAAGTATTGAGCACTCTTCATGCAACGTGCTCTCGATGTCGGCATGCCAGACGTTTTTTCAAATATTTAAAGATATTTACACCGATTCTTGTTTTGCCTGTTCAATGCAAATATGGAATCGACACCCACCATCAAGCGTGAACGTGGTATAATACAAGGATGGTCCGTTGTCTATTTTTTTTGCATTTGAACTAGGAATAGACGCGTGTTAAGATGGATTCCAAGACATTTGACGAGTTTCACTTACCAATCCCCGTTCAAGCTTCCGTTGACGATATCCCCTGGTGTACCGTGAACCCCAACAAATTTGCGAAAGGGCGAAAAATTGAAAAATTTTGTAACTGGGCAAGACTATATATCAAGGCTCAAATCGGCTTTTGTTGTATGAGGTCGTTCTGGAAACAATGGGTACAAGCGTGGTCCCCTGACCCAGACTACTATAACACCTACAAGTACCTCGGTTGAAATACAATCGTGAATATGTCTTACGACGACTTAGGGTCCACAATTAACATGAGGGTGATTGGATCATCAAGTGAGGGGAATTAGTGAAAAGTTAAGAACTTGTTACCAAACCTTGAGATTGCCCACTTTGGCAAATTGTATAAACTTCAATCCATTAATATTCTTTGGTCCTACCACCAGTTGAGGGCTTTTTCGGCATACTTCCGGTACCAACTAAAGCTTTGACAGCGATGGAGATTCTATTGGCAAATATATCAGATCATGTTTGGGCCACATACCAATTCCAATCGCAAGTATGTTTTTGTCCCGAAGTCACCCGGGGGTTTAGGAATTCGAAAACCATCACTATTGATTTTGCTAAGAAATTTCCTGTTTTCTTCATATGTTGAATTCCAACGACGAATTGGTCCGAAGAACGGCCGAAAAATCCCTCAAACTACATATGCAGAAAAGGAAAGTAAACGAACTGATCAAACAGAACTTTGCAGGAGCTGAAATCGACCAGCTGGAACTAATTGTTAAGAACACAAAAACCTTTGAGTAAGTCATCAGGCTCGAACTAAACACCATTTGCTCTAAACTTGAGATTTTCTTAATTAAGGTGAATGAAGATTATGCCATAACGCTGGTGACGATATCATAACGTGCCATAAAAAAACATACCATTTTATTATCGAAAGACAGACAAAATTGGAACTGGAGAACTGGAAAAACGTGAATCACAGGGAGACTGCTGACCTCGAGAAGACAGACTATGCGTGTTCAATTGAACATTGAAGAACGGTTTACTTAAGTGATGACGTCATCAAGTTCATCACTAAGGCGGGGCTACAGATCGCTGAAACTAAATCTTGCTCATTTCCGATGTATCCTCAGGTCAGCATTCTTGTCCTCTCTGTAATAATCCTTATGACACACTTTCGCATGTTGCAATGGCTGCCTGCAATTTCGTGATAATTATATTGCGATGCCTAATAGACTGGTAAAACTCTTAACAAAAAGAGATATCGAAATACAACACTTCTATGACTATTTACCACGAAAAGACCTTTTCAGTGATCTTATCACAATGACGATGAGGAGATTCAATTTGTGTCATATATTTCAGTCCTACAAGGCAAGAAAACCAGATCTTTTCCCATGATTACGATAATATGAAGTGCTTTATAGTTTGAAATACTGTTACCCCCCCTTTGATGCTTTCATTGAGACTGCTATTAAAGGCTAAATTCAACAGTATCAGCCCCTTTGCAATCTGCTTACTATTTGCGGAATTTAGCTGCAAAATCATCGTCTTTGTGATCGGATCACTCGGTCGTGTCCATTATCGATTTCGTCGGGGATTGAAAGTCCTTGGTCTCCCCAACGTCGTTGCTAAAGCTGTTGCCAAGCGTTGATTGCTCTGTTAGCGTAATGATTGCGACAATCCTAATATGGAAAATCAGACCAAACTCCCATAAAATTTTAATTTTTTTTTCAGCTTGCTCGACCGTTTAATGGAAGAACTGTGGTGTTTCATAATTATTCAATGTAATGTTGTTTTGCGCGCTTCGGTGGCTCATGTATGATTATCATTGAATAAGATTTGAAATAGGTATGTATGTTATTTATGGGTTCTTACTAGAGATACATTGTGGGATTATTTTTAAGTATAAAGAGACATTGTGGGGAGTATTTTTTTACATGTGGGAGTACTTTTCTTACATTGTGGGAGTTTTTTTTTACTAAGTTACGAATGTTACGAATTGTCCTAAAACTGAATCAACTGTAATCTAGTATTGAGGTTTATTCCGGAAACTAGTAGAAAGAGGATTTTTCTAGTTTTATTACTATATAGCCTGCGGCTCATCCTCTTGCTAATAAAGTGATAAAAACTAGAAAAAAAAATGAAAAAAACGAAAAAATCTAAAAAATGTCTAGTCTTTTTAAGAGAAAATCTCAAACTTAATCGGTTTGAAATTCTGTCCTTATATAGGTTGTGAAAAGTGTATTTTTTTCCTGAAAAAATGTCTAAAAGTGTCTTTTGTAAGAGATTTTTCAGTAAAACTCCAACATGTAGCTCTTGCAAGGATGTATTTATGTATGTATGTATGTATGTATGTCGTATGTAGTATGTTGGGTGTTTGTGTATGTGTATGTTATATGCAATGGTGATGTGTGTTTTTATATTCCAATGACCGAATAAGAATACTATACATGCAATCAAGGTCAATACAACTCTCAACAAAACTTCCACATCCGCGGTAATTGACATTGACTGTAAAGGAGTATTTCGATTGGGATTGTCAATTATCACGCATGCTCCTATAGCACTGACAGCTAGTTTATACATCCCGACCCACTGCTTCCGTTGTAGGCCTGTTTGAATAGAAAAAAAATTACTAAAACTTTACACAATCAGATTTATCACAAGGAGTGTCCTATAGAAGCATTTTTCTAGTGAACTTGTTACAAAATCTTGCAGCTCAATTCCAGTCAACATGAACACTTAGAAGCGGTTTTATTTCCCATTCTTTTGATAACCAGCTATCACATATTGGTTACCTATGACCTTCATACACCACAATCCACTTGAATCTTACGTTTTTCGCCCCCCTCCCCAGAAACATAAAACACTTTTATCTCCACTAGCCCCCCCCCCCATAGAACAGATGCATTGGAACGCTAAATAAATTCACTTGGCCGGAGTCGCACCCACAAACTCTGTTATTACTAGCCTAGTGCTCTGGCGATGAGCTCACAGTAGATGGTTGGCAAACCTAGCGATAGATTAAACTTAAATATACCTACATTAGTAATCTAAACTATACATTAATAATAGAAACTTGAATTGGAGGCTGTGGATCACGGAATTCCCATTAAGATATTTGACTACAAGCTTGTAGATCATTTGGTTCTTTTAAATCATGACGTTGCGATTTTCCACAGATCATTACCATAAAAAGAGTTAAAAAATATCTTACCCCTGTGATATATTGCCCAAAAATCTGTTTTTCCCGTGTCTGTATTTATTGTTTTCACCTCGAGAGTCCAGGTTAGCGTTTCTTCTTCTCCATCATTGGTAATTTTCACCTCTGTCAAATCAACACAGTCCATCCAAAAACAACACACAGATGTATCTTATCGCGTATTGGTTCAGGGAGTTGAAAATTTCGAGAGTATATCCGGTCACATCTGTCATAATCATCATCGTCTACATACTTGGAGACCACTACGTTTGGAAGATCATCTAACAGCTCATAAGACAAAAAAAAAGAAAAGTTAAAAAAAAAAAAAAAAAAAAAATAAAAAAAAAAAAAAAAAAAAAAAAAAAAAAAAAAAA
>JAMKCH010027264.1:0-17950 GCA_023653785.1 Ophioderma brevispina | reverse complement strand
CATGCCCTCATAGCAGTAAATATTTGTTTAATATAACATGTGGGTGGAAGTTTCAGTGTACAGACTAAATTCAGCCCAAATGATAAGGATTTCTCATTGTATTTCCCATGTGAAAAATCTGCTTTTTTTAATACACAAAATGAAGTAAGTAGGACCTTGTGAGACAACTATCATAGCATCTGCAAGAGTAACCGCCACTCTCACTAGAGAAGATGGCCTTTAAATAAATGTTGTTTTCTAATGGACAAAACATTTGTTTCTTAAATAACAGATACGTACTGAAGTCAGTAGGCTCTATATCATCAGTTTTATCACCATTAGAGAGTGACACATCAACGGTCTGTGATGGATCAGACCACACTCTAGCCAGCAGGTTATCAACAGAAAGTGTGATGGGGGATGTGCATTACATTGTACAGGCACCTGGACAAATCAAGGTCAAAGTGCAGCATTATCAGGTATTCAGATGTAGTTACTCTCATGATATATTTGGTGTATTTTTGTTTCACACTTTGTCTTCTTAGTATTACAAGTTTCGAACTGACATTTTTCTCATTTTGAGATATTGGCTGTTAAAGCCCAGAAAAAAGAAAACAAAGTTATACTGAAAGTGATGAATTTTGGAACCAACTGCAGGAACCATATAATCTTACAATACCATTATCTCCCAAAATTGCAAAATGTCAGCTGGAATTTTGTAATACTAATGTTATGATTTATTCAGTATATAATTGCTATAACTTCTTTCTTAGCAGCAGTCAACATTTATATTTTTCTATCAAAAGTAAAATATTGGAGAGAGTGGAAGAGAGATTGTGTGTGTGAGAGTGGTTTCACTTCCCATGTCCTGATTAGTTTTGCATCCATATATATGCATGAATAACGAGCTAATTTGTATGTGAACAATGTGTGGGGACCACCTTAAGGTAGGATTATCGGCTACGGCTTCGTGCCCAGATCTTGTTGAAATTATCATGAAATGTTGGTATTGGTGAAAGAAACATGTGTGCCAAATTTTATTTTTTTCCAAAAAGGCATTTTGGAGATATGTCACCAAATGCGTTTTTAAATTCCCATAGACTTTGTACAGGGATCGATTTTGGCAGTATAGAAAATGGATCAAATGGGGCAATTTTTTGAAAAACTACACATTTTATTTCAATTATTTCTCAAGTAATTGATGAGTTATAAGATTGGTGTTTGTTTTTTATGGTTAGAGAAATTTCAAACATCCATACAAATTTTTATTTTTCTGTGTGTCATCAAAAACAAAGAACAGGTGCTCACAAAAACACCTTTTTTGGCCAAGTATTTCTAGAAATATTGAAGTATCCACTTTTCATAATTTTTCCTAGAAGGAACTACAACTCCCTTGGTGATGAATAAGGTGTCCTATGAAAGGAAATTAAATTTATAAAATTCTCACGTTAGATTTTGCAGATTGAGTGTTTCTATTTGAAATAACAGGTGTTTTTAATTTTCCCTAAATTATTTTTTCCCAAAATAATTTTTCTAAAGAATTAAAACACTTGATTCAAAAAAGCCAACATGAGATTTTAGGTATTTTGTTTGTACACACATTCCTGGAGTTTCAGCTTAAAAGCACCTACCATTTAGGCTGGGAAAAATTATTTAATGAAAAAATTAGGGAATTTTAAAAAAATAAATAAAAACACTTAAACAAATCGTACTGTGTTGAAACTGAAAAAATATGTGGAGGAAAGTTCAATCCTTAGTTTGGACTAAATTGATATAGGGGTTATAAGTTTTCTATAAGACCATTTTATCCGATGATCCTACCTTAATTACAGACCACATAATTCTTGTTAAGTTAGGTAAAGTTCTTGAAGCAATTTTAATGATGCATTTTCCGCACCAGACATAATCAGGGTAAACGTTTCATATAAAAGTCCCAAGCTTGCAAATGAGGTATTACAATTGATTCTGTCATGCGCTGTATGATGTTGTGTAGTAGCGCTTGATGGAATCAATGGCAATTATTTTTTATAAAAGGTGTAATTTATAGTCTGAAATTATCATTAACAAAATTAACAAAAGTTGTTTTGTACCCTAATTAATTGTATCGGCTTGTTTTGAACAGGTGTTATTTCTTCTACGACTGCAACAGTCACTGCAGAAACTACTGGCAGACATTGAATCAGACCAAGTAATGTACAGCAGTAGACCAGCCCCAGTCAACACCAAAGCTGTTGCATTCTGCTGCCCTGTGATTGAGGCTAATCTCATCCTCAACTCAATACCCGACCCAGATGCAGATAACGATTCCATAGCAACCAGTGCTCATGGCGAGTACCCAACTGAAGGAGGCCCTCTGGAGAGCCAAACTGATGAACGGGAGTTAGCCCCCAAGTTGTTAGAGAGTGGCGTTGAAGATAGCTCCAATGTAGACCTGCATACTGACGAGTTTGTAAATGACTTTAGCAATCAATTGCCGAGAATTGTAATGGACAAATCGCCAAGTGGCGACATGCAATTCTTGAGGACTAGTAGTCAACCCTCGGTTGCAGCATCAAATGCTGCGGGCGTGTATCAAGGAGGTCCACCGGGGGCTGTTGTAATGCCAGAATCTGATCAAGACTCGATTCGAGCCAGGTCAGCTTCCATCCCATTTAGCCAGTTCTCTAATGAATCCGATGGGCGAGAGAGGAGGAAATCGCAAGAAATTGGGCCGAGCCAGCCCGCCAACTCCATCCCTACCATCCAAACTCCTTCACTCGCTCCCGACAGTACTAGTTTGCCGCCCCATCGTAGTTCATCAGAGACGGTGTTAAATAGAGTGCCCTCAGTGCAGAACAATCAGCTGTCTCTCTCATTCCAAACCAACAAGTCTGGTTCTATGACGTCTTTAGATGATTTAGATATTATGTCTATTGATAGTGACTCTAGTGAAGGCTATATGGCTGCTCTGAGAGGTGATCGTGCGTCTACCATTAGTAGCCAAGGAGGATTAGAGATTGAATCAGAAAGTGGTATAGGTAGGTGTAATAGCAACAATGGGAGGTTGGGCCATTTGGTGACCTTTCTGACCACACCTGACCCAAATTATTTTGTTTTTAGCCGACCTGATAATTGTCTGACTACAATGTAATAGACTGTAATATTATGTCTGCATTCATTTTATAGTAGGGTTAAAGGCTGTCTATAATTCAAGGAAGAGTTTTTGAAATTATTTAGAACATATTTAATGCAAAAAGAATTTGGATACAAGTGGGGTTCAAGAAAATGGGGTCACCAAATGGCCTCACCCCAAAAATGGATGGTTTTCAAGAACAATCTCAAGCAGACTCATGCTTATGTTCTTTGCATGTACTGTTAAAGGCTGACTCAGAGATTTCCCGGGGAGGGCGCCCTCAATTTTCAAACAAATTGTGTTTTTTGCATATACATAATACTTGTCCATATAATAATCACTGTAAAATAACTAAGCTCAAATCGAAGTGCTTCATATAGAAAAATGCAACTTTGTTTAAAAATTCCGGATCCGGAAATTTTGTTATACACGGTATCCTATGCACTGTTATACTGTACATAAATGTGTACTGCATGAAAACGAAAAATCCGATTCATCTCCAACTTTGGAATTGAGCATTTTAGATGAGTATCTTTAGTTCTAGTTGACTACTTTTAATTGCTACACAAAAAATATATTTTTCGAAATCTCTGAGTCAGACTTTAAATCATGGAGTTATTAAATCAATTTGATGTCAACAATTTCTTGTCTCCGAAACTTTGTGCAAGTGAAGCATCTGAAGGGTCTGTAAAGCTTGGTATTTAACTTTTATTTTATTCTCAGGGAGTGAGGCATCACATTCTCTTTCTATATCAAGTGGACAAACATCAGAAAGCCCAAGAACTTTGAATATCTTCCAACATACAGGTAAAGAACAAAAACTTTGGGAGGGAAAGAAATACAATTATTATATTGCCTCCATTTGCTTCAATCTTGCCACAATCATACACTTTGTATGTACATTTTGTGTAAAAATCTTGTCTGTGTTTCACCTGAACATTGTTGTGTGTCACCTAAACATTGTTTACAGGGGCACCTACCAGCCATAATTTGTTGATATGCATGCCTAATACAAATTGTGTATTATGCTTGTGCATATGAGTGTGTGTGTGGGGGGGGGGTATATGTTGCCCATCATGTTTGAAAATGATACAAGTAAGGACTTTATTTGAAATCACTTTGACAGAAGGGTCTTAAATGATACCAGGCTGATATAAAGTTTTTCTTCTCAAAGGTCATGTAGGATTTTTTGCCCCCACAAGAGTTAGGATGAATGTCTGTACATATGTGATGTGTGTCTTTATGTGATGATAATAATTTGTTAACTGTATCAACAAACTGCAAACAACCCATGGTAGGGTACAAGACCATAACAACTACAGGTATTGTATGGTTTTGTGTCCAGATATCTGTATGTTATGAATACTATTAAGCTCATTTGCCTATGATCAACAAGACATCATTAATCCACTGTACCAACATAATGTAACAACCTGCAAACTTGGTAGGGTGATAGGCCATGACTACTTTTGATGCTGTACAGTTTTACATTCAGATATTTGAATGTTAACATTAGAGATTGAAAGGTATCTTGCACTATTCCACAAACATGTGGGTATTAAAATTTTACATGTATTCAATATAATTCATTTCTTAGGTTCTTTCGATTAAAAAAAAATATCGCGTAGGTCTTGGCTCACCATGGTCACCACCCCCTAGAAATTGTAGCACATAGCTTTTAAACAAACCAAATGTTTCTAGGACAAACATTTTTTTGGGTGGACTCAAGTGTCATAGAACAATCACATAAATAGCAGAGCCTTTCTCCTGATACCAGGGAACAGCAACTTGAGTTTTAAAACCAATACATGAATATTAAATTCAGTCGATTTATCCATCACTTCCTTACAATAATTGTTTAACACAAAACATCCTCTTCTGTAGGCATGCAGAATTCTTCACCCGTGCCATCAGCAACCAGTGATAGTGGTATTCACAATGCCATACCATTGGATGAGCAATTTAAGGATAACAAGTATAAATTGAAATCGGTAAGTTTATGTAAATGCTGCAGGATTATCTTAACATTCTGTGCCCTGCTGAATATAGTTGTCAAGTTCAAAATTGGTATATTTTTTTTATTTATGCATTTTTATCATCATACTTGAAATCAGCACATAAAACAATGCATTCATATGAGTCCACATCCCAATGAACTTATATTAAAGGTCCGTGGTTTTGAGAAGGGGCTTCAGAAAACCACAGACTTGTCTGTTGTAACTTGTACAGATTCTGGTTTGGACGGGTTGATTAGAGGTTAAATGTCTGCATATTGTTAGCTTCGAATGCATGGCAAAATTCAATGCACGCGGGCTCAGTTTGATGATGGATAATTGCACAAGCCCCTCACAGGGGCTAGTGCCATTATTAGTCTGGTCAAACTTAAGCAAGTACATGTGATTTTTGCCATTCACGAGAAACTAAAAATATGCAGACATCAACCGGATTCATTAAACATGATTACGCAGACAATTTACAAAAAAAATCTGAATAGGCATAAATCCAGTGCAGTATGCTCCAAACAAAAAAATTGCGCTGCCCGCCCACTAAATGAATCAATCCAACTTCACCCGTACGTTCTAACTCAATAACATTTGCAACCGTGTAATGACAAATATCATGCATGTTTTTTATCCAATCATAATTCTACTCTCTTAATAAACTTAATGAATATGAATCAAAATAATTTCCGGTTTGTAAGTACATAAAATTTTGATTCTTCTATTGTAAAAGTGATGTGTGAATGTTTCCGGGGAACACTCTGTACAGCGAGTCACCTCGTGTGTATTTGGCAAGGTTTGCATTTTTTTGTTTAATATCGTAGTCCTCTTGTTTATTTATGCATTACACAACTGCATCTACATGTTAATGTGTGATCATTCTGTGAGCTTAACCTCTCTGAACCAAATTTAGCCACTTATCATTTTGTCACTCCGGGCACCACGCTTTGATGTGACAAAATATTTCATTTTGTTTAATTTTTAAGTATCTTAGTTTATGAATTTATGAATGAACGTGAAAATTGAATCGGCAGACAGTTGGCAACCACATTATGCTAAGGCATAGTCTCAGCTATCCATTTCAATTAAAACCATACAATGCAGCACATGGCCCAAAAGCGGAGATGGCAATAACCCAGGGCAATGGTTTCGCTATTGGAATTGTGTTGTTGTTATTAATTGAAATGAATCAGCATTATGCTGTATGTTATCCACCACCCAAGTATATACAGCTGTTTGCTAATTTTGTTTGATGCTACAGTATTAGAAATGAATTCTGACAGGTAGCAGAAAAACACTCCAAATAATTGAGAATGCTTACATGCAAAAAAAGTGTTGTTTTTAGTAGGTATTGCAAAACCTAAATGCAAACTGGTGCATTTTTATTTAATTTTTATTTTATTTTTAAAAGATTTTCCTCATAATAGCCAATGATAAGTCAAAACAGTTGCAAATCATTTTTGACTGTCAAATTATTAGTTTTTTTAAAACAAAATTTGATTTGGGATCACTTAAAAATTTTTTTAAAAAAAAATATTTATCTCGGGCATTTTTTGTCTAAAAAATGAAAATTTTCTCGTAAATCAAATTTCAATAGTAAAAGTCACATTTTGACTTACCACAGCAACAGCAATTTTTAAGTTGTGTCAACTCAAGGACATTGGACATAACTGATGTGTTTTATGTTATAGCACATTATTATGTGCAACAAGTGTAATCAAAAGAGCAGATCAGAACATGGTAAGATCTCTTTCTGTCATTTAAATTTTGATGAAATAGACAAGTTCCATGTTTTACCATCGTATGTAGTTTACGTACGCGACTACACGTCACGTGTAGTCAATGCGCGTCACTTGACGCATGTATAAACAACGTTTATTACATGTCTGCCGTGACGAATGCCGCAATGGTTTAAAAAACATGCCATTTCTGGCTGAATATGATCTTTAAGGATTTAATTTTGTAAGTACTATTAGCAAAAGTTTAAATGGTAAACATAACTGGCAAGCCTCGGGCATAAACAAGCCATTCCATACCCAAAATACTATGAATAACCCATAATCGAAGTGATTCGTTTTGTGGCAGGAGATTTTTTTTCTGTCGGTATTGGCATACATCAGTGCTCCAAGCACTCATAGGATATGTTTGTGAAGGCATGCATTGCATTTGGCACTGAATTTGGTATTCTCCAAAATTAACATTGAAACGTTCTCGTAGGTGGTCTACAACCGATTCCGTGAAATATGAGAGAAATACGTATCCTCAAAAAAATCTCCTCCTGTCACTTTAAAGGCACTGCCAGTGATTTGCTGAATCAGAAAATTGAAGAAAAAAAATCACAAGTCAGATTTTGTATGTCTGTAACAAGTATGGTGTGCTAATATACCCTACAAAAACCATCTAGTAAGGGCAAAATCGGATAGTTTAGTCATTAATCTCCGTACGGATACAATTCAGTGGAACTTGTATCTTCGAACACTGCTGTTTTCTTCCTTTTCTGTCAATATTTCGGTTGCAAAACATAACTTTTAAGAATTCTACAGACTTATCCTTCACTTTCATGCTGTTCCTGCAAATTTGTTGACTCTTTCTGATGGATCACTGATAGTGCCTGTAATTGTAAAATAAATTATTTGCTTATTATTCTGATAATCTTTTGGATTGCAGGTGTCCTTGGTGACATTCAACCTAGTTAATGTAGATGCTGCTGTACAGTTACTCGGCCTGGATTCGGCTTCAAAAGTGCAAGTACAGAAGCTAGAGAGAGAAGAAAAGGGCAACATGGATTACAACAAATTATTAGCCATGCCTCCTGCTGGTATGTATTAAGCTGTCATTTAAGTTCATATCTTTGAAGTTTTCGCAACATATTACAACCCTCCTGTCAGAGTCTGGTTCAATATTGCTTCAAATTTTAAATAAGTGGTTATTTTAAGTATGTCCCATATTCTGCTGTACAAATAATTACAAACTAGACGGTCCCAGGTTTTGCGATCACCTGCCTTTTTTTATAGCATTACTTGTTTGAAAACCATTTTTCACAATTACCCGGCTTGTGGGGTGCTTATCCGCTAACCAATCGAACTTGATCTGGCCGGGCCCAAGCAATACCCACCCACCAAGTTTCGTTAACATATGACCCCCCGACCTCCGAGAGAAAGGGCAGACAGACACACAGAGAGACAGATGTGGCGTATTATAATATAGATAAACAAGTCATATTTTTGATCATTATATATGCAAAACAATTCAGCCCAATTATATTGCTGATGTAACTAGAAAAATGCAATGTTTCTAATAATCTAATCATATTTTGATAAGGTGAGTCGTGGGATCAAGGCTGAAAATCTTTAAAAAATTCTGGGCCCTTTAAAGCAATGTTGCATGACTGAAGTTATGTACCCACATGTTTCTTTGTGTGGCTAAAGCCACATACTTTTACATGTTTGTTTCCAGCTCCCTTTAAATTTTTGAAATGACACTGAAAACAATTTGTAAAGGTGTGTCAGCATATTTGCAATGTTCATCTCCCGACTTCTTCTGGTTACGCCACTGAAAATTTGACACGGAAATAAAAAAATGCATAGAGATATTAGGCAGTCTTGCAGATTTAATGTATTTTGGGCCTTAACTTAATTTTGGATACTGGACTGCAACTTTTCACTTCTTGGAGGAAAATTTTGAAAGACCCATGTGGTACTTGCCAGAAATTTGTCACTGGGTTTGAGCAATTTGTGAATCTTACAAAAAATATATTCAGGAAAAAAAAACAAGGTAATTACACACCATTATGTAATAGACCTCTCCTTAGTAATGCAACTACAGTATACAAAATCCAGTGGTAGAAATGAGGTGAAGATATATTTCCTTCAATGAGTTTAGAGCTGATGTGATTGAAGTATTCCGTCTCTCACTGAATGGAAACATTTTTGCACTGCATGTATAAAAAAAAGTCAATATTTTATTTTATATCACACGTAAAAAGATTTTGTAATTAGTACTGAAAAAAGCAGTCATTACCTATGTCTACTTAGAATAGAGCTAGCTTGAGAATCTTGTTAATTTTATATTCATGTAATCTATGCCCTATCAAAGGACCTAACCCTTTGCCCAAATAATCCAACATATCCAATGGCTGCACTTACCACAAAATAAACATCAAATTGAATTCAATACCAATTTGTAGTATCAACTTCCAAAATCAAATCCAGTGCATAACCTCCCTCATCTACAAAGTGTAGTAAGCCCTGTTCTGTTTTTCAAAAAGAATTAAACTGCATCAAGAGCAGCTTAAAAGTCCATTGATGGCCACGTCACAAATGCGGTCAGTCTGTTTACCGGATTTATTTCTTCGTATTTACAGTATCTGATACATCCAAAAGTTTATTCAAATCATCTTACCCAGGTGAGTTTATCATCTGCAAGAGTCAAAGGTTGAGATTGTTCAATCAGAACATACGCCATGATAGCACGAGGCATGCAAAGGAACAAAGTGAATGTTACAATGTGCATGGTGAATGGAAACAAATTGCACGGTAGATCAGGTAAACATTGAATGAAATATTTTGTAATGAAAAGGTGCAATTCTTTCTAGCATAAGCAACAACACTAACCCTCTATCTATCTTTCAATCGATCGATGGAGCTTTAGAGCTAAATCCAAATCCTAACTATAATGAAAATAATAAAGGACAATTATAATTATATAGTGCCTTTAGCAACTAATCAAAGCATTGGACAGAAAAAATACTGAAGGGAAATGAAAGAAACCAAACATAGCAAAAAAAATCACATCAAAGAAGAAACTGACTCAAGAGATGAAACTTGAGCTTGTTTTCAAGTTTCTGATGTCTCACTTATTCCACTCCATGAGCCAGAAGTAGAGAATGACTTGGACCCTGCAAACTTAATGTTATTGATTTTGTGTAACTTAATTGGTAGCAGATGATCTCAAACATAGACTTGGTGTGTGCAGTGGTCAGAACCCCCAGTTCATGCCTCTGCTGCAGTTCTGTAGACCCTTATTTGCCTCAAACTCTAAAAATGTTAGCCAAAAGTTCAGGACAATTTGTATTCTTCAGCTACAGCTCCAGCTTTATAACCTCTATTTTGCCTCAAAACAATAAAATTGGTCAAAAGTTGAGTTCCAAAGACCCAACTTTTGCAAGTTCCCAAGTTGGCATTTCCTGCCACAGCCCTACCCAAACCACTAGTTGATCCTTCAATCTACCACATAACCTTTGATGAGTCAATAACCAGGTATTTATTATCTAACTGTAACTTGCTCCTCTATCTGTTAATCTCAACATATTGCTTAATGCCTCCCTAATCCTACCCACAGAAACTAACTAAAACCCAATCATCAATGATGGAACAGACAAAATGGCACTAAAACATATGCCAGTCAGCATATTTGGTTTTATCATTTCATTTTATGATTTTGTTTTATGTGATGGATTAGCTGCAGTAGATGGGTTTTGATAAACTACACTACAAAATAAGACTTAATGGACTGTGTCAGGATTTTAAAAGGAGTTGTCTAGTGGTACAGGGTTTCGTGCACCCCCCGGAAAAACCTTCTAATCATATGACATATCGAAATGGTAGAAAACGTTAGCTATTTAAAAAAATAAAAGTGTCCCCGTATCCATTTTTATGCAATTTAGCAAATTATATCGCATTACAGAAATGCAATTTTTGACATATCTCAGCCAATACTGTTGATAATGAACAATGAGGTGACTGACCTATGTTTCGAGGGTCAAAGATCCAGATGGACCATTTGTCAAATACCCGATGTCCCCATGAATTTGGGAATTACATATGCACGTTAGGCCCGTCGCCATTAGCTAAAATCCGAATTTTTGATATACTCAACAATCCTGGTTGATAATGAACAAATAGTCGACTGACCTTGTTTTGAAGGTCAAAGACTCACGATGGAAGCATTTTGAAAATTACCAGATGTCCACTTGATGACATTATGCATTAGGGTGCCATTAGCCCAAAAATCCATATTTTGGCATATCGTGGCCAATATTCCACATACCTGCCCACATACGATACGAGACCTTTGTTTTAGGGTCGAGGATATTTAAAAGGCACTAAATATTTTATTTTGGTCATTACATTTCACGCTGCAAATAACTAAGACATGCAAATTAGGGCCTTCAATGTCATTAGTCCTTGTTTTGTGGGTAATTATAAAAACTTGCTGCCAATTAATTTTAATCTATACATAATACTGGTAACATTCTCTTAAATTCAGTATGAACCAACCCCCCCCAGCATACAAGACTAATGCGAGCCTATAATGGTACTGATATTTGTTGTTATGCCGAAATTAAACGTGAAGAACATAACTCTACAGTCTCCAATGACACTCTGCCAACAGGCCGTGTGATACCCATATGTTCCTGGTATTTTTAAACCCTCAGTATATTTAAAGGAACTACAGGAGAAAAATTTACTTGGCCAAGACGTTTCTAAAATCATCCCAAAACAAATTATCACATTTAGACTTCAGGTCAGTTTCCTTAGGGCCTGCTACTGGTTATCCTGGTAACCATAACTACCTGTCCCAGTGCCGAGTTGTCGAGCGGCTAAACCGTCCACCCCCATCAATTTCTGATGAGCGGGTAAGCTGGTTACCCTGGTAAATGAAAAAGAAGATCTACCTACAGGGCGTCAGCTCTGGAGAGCTCATGGCGGCCACCAGCACATGCTGCTTTGCATTGTGGGCATGGTTTTCCCCAGGCTCGGCCCACCGCCGAAAACTCTGGATTGACATCAGGAATGGCATTCGGTCAATTAGCTTTTGCTCCAATAAATCCACATACAGCAGTATTTGCTGAGTGAGGTGTATCCGCCACCTCATTAACGGGGACAAAACCCGATTTAAAACTTTCTGTATAACAACTAACTACAAACTAGACTTACAATCGTACTCACTTACATACGTTTAACCGTCATAAGCTCATAGTTTGTTTTACATCCCTCATAAATTAGGACTACAGATAAAGATTGGAGCAGCTTTCTATGGAGTGACAATCTCCGACAATCATAATAAGTCCCCATATCGCATCTATTAGTCTGTGATAATATCCTACTGAGATCAGCAAAAAACTCTGATTCTTTAACGAGTTGGATATCATCGTCTGCTGGGATGATACACAACCGAAGTATCGACTTCACAGAGACATCGTGCCCCCCTCGTAGATTGTCTTACGGTGGACCCATCTTCCCTCCAGAATTTATTTTCCGTGACAAAGTATAGATTAGGCTTACCCACAAAGCCACCTCAAGCTACTCCTCTTGGAATGAGCAAAGGGAGCAATGATGAGCTCCGTGCCCAGAAACTGGGTCTGTGTCAACTTATCGAGTGTCAGATGTCGCTCTCCTTCATAATCTTCGCAGGCTTTCCAGATTCCATAGACCTTCCTTGGCCTCTACCCCAGTCGACGACCATGGAGCTGGCGTCTGAGAAATTCATAACTGCTGACCATATCCGGTTCCTTGCATGGTATAGCTTTGTAAAATGACTTGAGTAAGCAAAGTTTAAACATCATGGCAAGACCTGTACCGTGCAGTTACCAGAAGGACAATGGAAATCAGTCTCACATTCTAATGTTCAAAGCAACATCTCACCATGATTCTGCACCAGTTGTTGGCCCACTCTACCTTTTATATTTGTGTTTTGGAGTTAAGACCAAATTCTGCCGGGGTAGATAAGTTGCAAGGTGAGCTTAGCTTGAAAGTTACCCACCAGAAATTCCCCACCATTTCACTCCACGCGCATGGCCCCAAGTTTTCCTGATGGCCCATCATTCACACCATTTTTTTGAGAATTGCCACGATCTATATAGACTACCATATGCATAGAATAATTTTTATAGCTTTTTATCAGGTTTATTGGCAGCAAGGCAAGATTCCCGTGCCTGGATTAGGAGACTTCATCTCTGCAACTGGCACTCCCGCCCAACCACATAACTCGAGGGGCTATGGACTCATTGAAAGCCTGCAAAATAGCGCGACGAAGGAGAGCAACTACCTTTGTTACCTGTCCATGTTCCGGGGTGGTAAGCTTGTGCAATAGCTTGAGAAACAGTTATTCCCAAATGCAACTTGCATACATTTTTGTGTGATCTATTCTTGTAAAGTAGATAGGGTCTTTCATTGGGTCCTTTTGTAGGCGTTTTCAGAACCTCCTAGGGGACGTTGACCATCATTGACAGCCAGCAAACATCACTGCATTGCAATGTCGCAGTGCATGGAGAAACTTGTAATCGCCTGCTCCGCATCCGAATGATGCTGATGATGATATGATGTAGGCGTTTGCAGCAGGTTGCTCAGAGCGCCAGGGCTCAAGCTCCCTATCATTCCTATATTTCCTATATTTTTACCCTCTCCCTATAAACCCCTATAAAAGTTCCAAATCCCTATATTTCCCTATATTTTTTCCTCCACAAATTAAAACTTGAATATTTTGACCATTTCCTTCCAGAATTTGATCAAAATGTGATCTTTCAGAGTCTAAATGTCATTGCAAGGTGCTCTTCAAACAGAAGTCTTATTTAGTATGTCTGTATACTTAGGTAAAGTCACTTTCATCAAGCCCTTGACATTTGTAGACTTTCCTGGTTTTTAAGAAATTTGAATCTTTGTTTGATCACAATCTTTGTTTAAGAGAAAAATCAAAACATTTTTATTGTTGTCACCTTGACAGGCCAAAACACCTCAAAACTACGGATTCAAAACTCCCGATCACTAGACAATACCACTGTGACTGGATTTCAATTTTAGAACAAGTTATTTTGTTTCTTGTGTGTTTTAAATCAATCCTCCTCAATAAAAAAAAAAACCATCGATTAATGTATCAAGTAATCAAGATCATCGTACTAAGTTGTTATTAATGAACTACTAACTTACTACCTGGTGTGTGCCGCACCGGGCTTGCAGCAAGATACTATCAAGGATGCGAACTTGCCAAGAGTCCTGGCGAATATCCAGCGCAACACCTCCCATTTCCATAGGGGACCGTGTCCACTGACGACTTTGTCCCCCCTTCTGAAGAAAACCAGTCTCTAATGACTCCCTCGCTCGGGGTCGACTAATATAGCCAAAAGTGCTTTAGCTTGTCTTATCCTTTGAAAACTCAAAGGCACGGAATCAACACCGACCCGGCTACACAATCGGACGAAAACTGTTGGAGCTGAGACACGATGACAAATTGCTCCACTATACTGGGAGATTAGTACTAGACGTGATTACGTCACTGTCAACTTGAAGCAACTAAGTGTCACTATACTCTGCTAATAACTTGGAGAGTATTTGAAACTCTGCTTCATCTTCTCTCACCAGGGCGTTATATTATCCTCTCAATCAATTCTATACGGATCGTAGTCCTCTCTATATGAGTCATGATGCTAATAAGTCCATTACATCATAATTCTGGAAATATCTCTATCATTCCACTGTACTGCCCAAGATTTGGGATCTCAGGCAGCTACCCACCAGACCGCGTAATTATACAGACATGCGCCACCTATGGGCCCGAACATATCACCTTGAGTTAGACTAGTCTGATCTCCTAGTATCAAGTAACCTCCCGAACTTCTCCGCGTTTCTTGACTTCTAATTGCTACATACCACCATTTAATGCCACAAACCAGTATAATTTAATTATATTACTTAGACTAAATTATAATATGTTATGTGGCTAATTTATGACTTACTTACTCAAAGTGAAATCAGTCATCTGGAATTTTTGGGCCTGTAACTCCCTCCCCCTTAAAGAAAGGAATTTTGATTGAAAGCAACTTTTCCGTTTACCTATTTAAAGCCTTAATTTTTTTCAAAACTTACATATAACAGACGTTATTCACAATGTACAACTTCCCTTTTAAAGCTTTACTTGTTTCTGATTAATTCACAATTCTGGATAAGGCATCAGCCCTCACATTATCTTTGCCTTTGATGTTTCTGATGTCTAGGTTTTACTCTTGCAGGTCAAACTCCACCGCACTAACCTATGATTCTTGTTTTTCATCGTGAAGATTTGAGGGGTTGTTATCCTTTGAAAACAATCGCACTTGGTGCACTGTAGTGCCCAAATATACATCAAATGCCCTAATGCCAAATCAGAGCAAGACACTCCTTCGCAATAGTGAGTAATTCTTTGGTGCTTGATTAAACTTCTTGGAGAATATGAAATGGGTGGGTCTTATTCGTCTTCCCTTCTTGCATAATAACTCCACCACACCCTATGTCACTGCATCTATGGCCACCTTGAATTGGTTCTGAAAGTTTGGTGCAATCAGAACTGTTCACTAATCAGTTGGCTTTGATTTTCTGGAAACTAATTTCACATTCCTGTGACCAAACAAATGTGACATTTTGCTAGCAAATTTTGTCAAAGGACTGGCAATATTTGAAAATTTTGGACAAACCCTTGCCTGTAATATCCCACCATACCTAAGAACCGTCTGAATTCTTTCCTGGTACTAGGTGGGGGAACTTCTCAATTGCTGCAACTTTAGCTTGACAGGCTGACCTTGCCTTGACCTACTACTGACCTAAATAATGACATTGGCATGGCAAAAAACTCACTCTTGACCAAATTGACTGACAATTTGTTTTCCTGAACTTCTGGCAACAAGTGATGGTTGCCGAAAATGTTTTGTTCCCAAGACTGACTGAACACAATCATCATCAACATAGGCTTCACAACCTTCTATGTCAGCAACTAGACGTTTACCATTCTTTGGAAGTTTGCCGGTGCGTTTTTCAGACCGAAACGGCATACCGATACTGAAAAGCCATCCGGGGTGAATGCTGAAATTTTCTTTGCACGTATCTGTAAGGGGAACCTGCCAATTCCCCTTTAAAAGGTCAAACTTGCTGACGGACTTTGAATGGCCAAGTTTGTCAATGCAATCATCCGTACGAGGTATCGGAAATGAATCAGTCGTTGAACCTTGATTTACCCTTCTGAATCTGTCACAAACCTAAGGGACCATCAGTGTTGAACCAAAATACATGGGAACTCCATTTTTTTTGTTTTCACTTTTGCTTGCTTCAATTATTTGATTTTCCACATGTACTCTACTCTTTGTTGAGATGTTTCTTTCTTTATAGGATTTTCTCTGTAAGGGTGCTGTTTTATGGTGCACAATCACCCACACAACATCATGATAGCAGCTGTGGTTCTGCTAGGACATCAGAAAATATCTTCAAACTCCTGAATCAACTGCTTGATTTCATTCACACTGTTGATTTGCTGAAAGAATGGCCTAGTTTTGTATCCCAATCATTGAGCACATCTGAATTTTGCAATTTAATTGGATATCATGGGCGGCTTGTCATCATTGTTTGAATTTTGAACATCTTCAGATTCATGATTGTCCAATCATGTTTGCTTTCCTCAGTATGACTTACGGAGCACCTGGTTTTGCAATGCATCATCTTTCTACCTACATACTCCCTCAGCTATTTACATGGCATAATTGCATACTCTTACGCCTATCCTGGCGTTTTGACTATGTAGTCAACTTCATTTACTTGTGATTCCACTGTCTAGGAACCATGGATTATCTGGCCTGCATGGGTGTCCATGGATTGAAACAGACCTAACACTTTGTCTCCTGGCCTAAAGACCCTATCTTGGCATCTTAGTCATACCACTTCTTCATCTTGGTCTGGGCTTGCTTTAAATTCCCCCTGGCCAATTTCATTTGCCTATTGAGCCTACACTTGAATTTGGAAACATAGTCCAAAAGTTTGGTGTCAGTTTCATCATTCAGCCATTTTCTTCTTTTCTCCTTTAGGAGTTTTTCACGGGACCGTGAACTGTACGCCAAAAACTAACTCAAAGGACTGAAACCTAAGGTTGATTCCTGAACCGCGTCCCTTGCAGCAACAACAACAATGAACTCCCGTCCCAGTCCTTCTCAATTCCCAACATAAGTCCTCATCATATTCTTCAAGTTTTGGTGGAATCTCTCTAAACAGGGGGCCCTCTTTGTGACTCGCATGGTAGCACTGGACAAATCCTGTTTTCTATCCCCAACCTCATAACATCACTTGTGTGAAATAGGGCCGATGTACAATTTTGACCCCTGAGCTGACTTGAATTACTTAGTAGGCCTACAAGAGTGAAGAACTTGTCAAAGCCTTCACTACCGTTTTAAGCCTTAATATTCCTTCCCTTAAGGGTATGGCTTCAGGGACCCTAGTAGAGGCACACATATGATAGTAAGTAGGTACTGATTCCTGACTTAGCCCTAGGGAGAGGTCCTACACAGTCAACTATGGACCCTACTAAATGGCTCCTCAAATGCCGGATCGGTTTCATAGGAGCGGGCCGCGGATTTTTCGGTAGGCTTCCCACAACATTGACAAGTATGACAATCTACTATTCAGAAACATCCTTACTAAGTGTAGGCCACCGAACACCAAACGTGGTTCAAAATCCTATCATGTGTCTTCTTGACTCTTGTCCTGCCATAGGACTATCATAGGCAATGCCTGATGACCTCCCTGTGTACACCTTTGGAACAACTACCTGATAGACAACTTTCCACTCATCACTTGCCGGAGCATCAGGTGCCCTCCATTTCCTCATCAGCACACCATTGTGTTTGTAAAAACACACCGGAACGTCCCTCAAGACTCCTGCAGGGTTACTGCCCTTTGACTAAGATTCTTTAGTACAGGATCATTCTCCTGTTCAAGAACCAACTTGTTATGATTAAAGGGATATCATCACTATCCCTACTATGGACTTGCTCAATGCCTGTCTCTTGTTTTGGAGAACCTGTCCTCCCCTGAAGAGGGAAGTTGACCTGGTTCATCTAAATTGT
>JAMKCH010027263.1:0-19075 GCA_023653785.1 Ophioderma brevispina | reverse complement strand
AGGGGTGAAAATTTTTATATTTTCCCCCTAAAATAGGTGTCTTTGAGTGACAGTGGTAACATTTTCCAAAAATATGGGGTCTTTGGGTGAGGTTTTCAAAAAATATGGGGTCTTTGGGTGACAAAGGTGCTGAAAAAGGGGTCTTAACAGCCTGGACACTGTATCACCACACACCAATCACCTCCAAGAATGATAGGGCCCCCCCCCCCCGGGTCATAAACTTACTAGCAAATTTCAAAGATTAAAATTTATGTAAATTTCAAAATGCAAAGTGGGACTAAATTGCTGTTAGCTAACTTTAGACCCAGCCTACCTCTTTTATGCATACGGACCGAAGAGATCCCTAAAACTTTAATCACGGATATTGTTTTAGCATGATTAGAAAGTCAGTTATCAGTTTGATAAATTTGTTTTTTACTTTATATTAGAGGTGGGCTATACAGGGGGAGAAAAATGATAATTTCAGATAATTTTGTCCTAACTCTTATTTGATGCAGCTTTATCCCCTGAGCATCTTGACACCAAATTTGTTAAAATCGGTTAAAAAATGAGGTGGTGCCGCCCAAAATTGTGATTTGGGGGGGGGGGGTCTGAGCGGGTGTCTGAGGAGGGTCTGAAAATGATAAATTTGCCAATTACTGTAATTATGTACAACATCTTAGCCATGTTGGTATCTAAACATATGTATTTGAGGTCAAAGAATCCATCTGTAAATGTTCCAGCAGTGTTATATCTACCGCGTTCGTAAAAATCTCCATTTTTGGTCAAATTCAGCTATGAGGGGAGGGCGCTTTTGCCATTAAAAATATCTCAAAATGGGTAAGGTTAGGGCGTGGCCAGCAAAGCGCCCTCGTGGCATAATTCACGTAAAATGGCTAATTATATGAAAACGAAAAATTGAAACTTGACGAAATTCATCAAAATGGATTCCTTGACCTCAAAAACATAAAAATTAACCCTAACATTGCTAAAATGTGGTATGTAATTCCAGTAACTGACACATTTATCATTTTCAGACCCCCCCTCAAATTTGGATTTTTGGGCGGCACCTCTTTTTTTGGCCAATTTTGACAAAATAGGTGTTTTTAATGTTTCTAGTTAACAACAGTTAGGTCATATCAGCAGGGGGCGTAATCTGGCGTAACCCGAGTGCTAGTCTTTTTCAAAGACTTGAGGGCAGGAGGACGCTCTAATGCATATCGAACGGTTACACACAGACTTGACTTGAGGCTAGGCCTGGTCAAGAATATTTAAATCTAAATGACTGTTATTGGAATAATACACTATTTTGAAGTGGGGTTAATCCACTAACCCCAAAGGGGAGCTTTAAATCACTCTTCTAAAAAGTGCTTAAGGAGTGCTGTAGGGGAGCTAACACTCTCACTCTCCTTAAAAGTCAGTCCCTGGCTATGCATCTTGGGATTGATTAAAAACACGACCTCTGGGTGCAGTACTAAACAAAACACAACTAATAAGCGTGCCCGGTGGCAAACAACAACTCCTAATTTCTAATGTAGGGACTTTATCAAAGTTTCAGTTTATTTTCCATATAAATGTAGACAATGGAGGGTTACTCTTTATATATTTCAAGACAATGGAGGGGTGCCAAAATGAGCCTAAGCTTGAACAAATTTGGCCAGTAATGGCCACCCAAAAAATCATGTATAAAATTGTTATAAGATTTCATATGGTGGCACTGCCATCTTTATAGCATTTACAGGTCACATTTTTGTCTCGTCTGCAAGAATTGCAGAAGGCACATAGGGATTACTGTGGTCGTGTGTATGTGTGTGTGTGAGGGTGTGTGTGTGTGTGGTCAAAATGTTAACCCAAGTATCAAAATGTTAACCCTTAAAGGAGAACCCGTACAACGAATAATATTATACAATATACTCTGTAAAATAATTATTGATCACATATCGAGTGGTTTCATCGAAACAGAATTATATTAACCATACAATGAATTAAAACCAACCATCTAGTCGCGCTATTGTATAACGTGTTATGCGATACGGTCGGCACGTTTGCGTCACACATGCCATAGTAAATACACATTCTGAAAGCGTCACGTGTGAAGGTGTATGACACTACTGTGCCATCGGTATCGCATAACACATATATCCCATATATACTAGCGCGAAATTCAAATAGCGCATGGTCAGACAAAATGTTTTTATTAACTTTTATGGTTAGTATAATTCCGTTTTTCCATGAAACCACTCGACATGTGTTCAATAATTATTTTTATAGCGTATAAGTTCTTCTTAGTACGGTTCTCCTTTAAGATAATTATGGCATGCTGTATGAGTTCAGTAAGGGCTTGGTGATGGAACTTGTGGAAAAGGAGGGGGGGATGGGATTCACAAAAGGCAATGCAGACGACATCCCTGACATGTGGAAAGAGTTTAAGAAATATATTATACAATATACTAAATTTCAATTGCCTAGTCCAAGACCTAGAAATGATTTTTTTCCTTTTTTGAACGGTAACCAATATTTTCATACCTATAATAAAATCCTAAGAAAAGACTATGATTTCCAATAAAAATTACCGTAAGCACTAGGGTATAAGCCCACCCCCCCAAAAAAGGAAGATTTTTTTTTTAAGTTTTTTGGGGGGGGCTTTTACCCGGGGAGGGGCTAGACTTGGGAGAAAATATCGGTTCAAAAAATTGCACATAAATATCATTTCAGAGTATTATCACCAGATACCATTCAATTTTCACAATCACATTCCTCAAAGTAATTATAGCAAACATGCCATCCCAATGCATTGGGCCCAACTTGAGGGGCTCTATATGTTTCCTGAATGCTAAGTTACCAATGTGATTAGACCCAAGTGTGCTAGCTCTGTATTTTCTTTAAAAATTTGGGGGTGGGCGTATACACGAAAGTGGGCTTATACCCGAGTGCTTACGGGTAATTAGCAAAAACACAATCGGTAGACAGTATTATACTGTATAATAATCATAGTGGTTTATTATACCGATATTTTACAGGCACCAAGTGCCAATTGATAGTGAGAAGAGTTTGGGAGCAGGACCCCACAATGTGAATCTGTAACATCCGCTAAGTCTAGTACATCCGGATGGTCTGGAGGTTAAACCAGGCACAGAGGAATCAGAGTAAAATCAAATGGTGTTGTGAAAAACAAGCAAAGGAACATACAGGAAGCTCTTACGCACAGCCTACGCAATGGCGTAGATGGCGTAACACTAGCTTCATTCAAAAACATTAGTGAAATGTAGAGAGCTAATGGTGTGAAACTTCTAGAGGTGATGAAAAAAATGACCATGCCCGTAGGGAACTTACCACACGAGATGCTACATTGCGATACGAGAAAAAGTGGCCGTCCTGTTGTGTTCCTGTACGGCCTTTTCCGTTTTGAGTGATGGCTCCCGCGGGCATGTAAAGGCAGGTTCGAAAAAGAATTGGTGAATGATTCGCACGGTTAAATGTGGGATTCCTCTGTACTATGTTCTTGGACTTACAGATATTGATCAGATTTGAGGGATTCGGAGGCGGAAACATTGAAGAAATCAATTGATAAGCTCTTGAAAGTGCCAAATGCTTAAGGAACGTTATATTAATGTTATGGTTCTGCTTGTGCAGAGGGCTTCAGGGAACTCTGGTATCTACAATGGGTGTTCTGACTAGAATGAAAAAGATGGTCGCAATTGGCTTCTCACGATACACAGTGTAAGCATCGTTTAGAGGCTGCTGTAAAAGATGGGTATATTGCAGCACAAAGAGTTCGCAGATGTAAAGAACGTTCTAGTACTTGTTACTTTCTCATGAAAAGAATCTCGTAAAGTACAAAAAGCCATTGAAAAAGCGCTACCAACATGTTTGAAATTCAGATTTACCATTTCCCCAAAGTTCATGGGGCACGATTTGTGGAACCCCAGCGAAATGGACTTGCAGATGCTGAACAAATGGGTGCATCTAGGTTAGCGATAGAGGATATGGATCAACTAAAAGAGAAAAACAAGTGTGGCTCCTAAACTGAAAGGTATTCCCAAAAAATGAAAAGACTACCAATTCTTAGCAAATTGTTGTCTGTACAAGTCAATCCTTGATGAGATTTCAGATCTAAGCATCAAATTGGACACTGGGGAATGATGGTTTGATGTACCCATCTTGCGAGTGACAATTGGAATCAATGGGAAACTTTCCAGTGCAAAATGATGTCAAGTGCCGAGTCTGGATTCACACTGGATGAGGTTTCCCCGATATGACAATCAAATTACCAAAGTTGGGGAATGTGAGATCAAGAGTTGCAACCAGTGAAGTAGTAGATTTACCCTTCTTGAGATGCGAATTTGTAGGAGTTACAGTTAAAGATGACATGCACCGATCAGTAGGAAAGCTGGGGATGACGACGAATTGGTAATTTAAAAAAGCAAAGTCATACCTGAAGTTCAGAAATGTCTCATTGAAGGACGGTGTTTTTAGGAATGATCATTCATAGGCATATGATTTGGGTAGATCCAGCAAACTGGAAGCAAAGATAGAAGATGAGATGCCATCCCTTGAGTACATAGCACAGTACTTTCAAAATACCCTTAACACTAGTGGTTTCAAAAGAGAAGGACTTGCACGTGAATGGAGAAAACTTTAAATTGATTGTCAACAACTACTATGCTGGCATTAGTGTCAAGGAGTTGTGCCTAAAATCTTACAGTACAGGAGAGCGCAATTTCCGAATGGGTGCATGTTGGTGTGGATAGTAGTCATGGCAATAGGACCAAGCAATAATGTTGTTGCAAAAAGTCTGTAGTCACCTCAGGACTATGCTTCAGATGAATGGGCAAGCTTTGATCACTCGACAATGGAAGATTTGATTTGATTGAGGTAATGACAGTTCTTAGAAGATGAAGAAAGGGAGGAGATCATCGATGTTGCTCTAAACAGGTACATATTGAAGAACGAAAGTTGGCGCTGATCACACAATTTTGGCACAATTGGCCAATGGTCAAAAAGCAAAAAAATGAAATTTGAATGTGAAGACGACAATCGTGGAACTGTACCAGAACTACAAGAGGATCTGATCAAAGTTGTACTCAGATTCTGAGTCCGATTGGTCTTCACTTGCTAGTGATGAATGTGTATCATTTATCGAACTATCGGAGTATGGTCATTAAGCTGAGGGAGCCCAACTCAAACGGGAAAAGAACGAGAAGTTGCTGGAACAGGACACAATGTGACTTGGACAGCATCTCATTCGGTAATGTGACTCAGACAGCAATGTTGGAGGAACAGTGAATAAAAAATTCAAAGTCATCTGACAAACCTAAAATTCACACCAAGTTTATGTGAAGGATTAAATAAATGTATAGTTTGCAATGCTCTGTGAGCTGCTATGGATTTACAGAAGAAAAAATAGGGTAGAAGTCAATGATGCTATTGTCTTACCCTAACCGGCCGAGGGCAAATGAGAGCCACGAAAACGTGGTACCGGTCGGAAAAAAATGTTTTCGTTGCATCTCGCCGTCAACAACTATTTTGGTCGCGCAAAGGACTCTCATTGGCCCTCTTGCATCTGGGCAGTCTTACCGGAAAATGACGCGATGTCCTCGTGGCATTTGGGCCGTCTTTACGAAAATGACGCGATGTTCTGCGTTGCATTTTGGGACGTCATTACCGGGAATGATGCGATGCTTTCACTGCATTTCGGACGGTTTGCCGCAGAAGGCGCAATGCTTTTCAACAGGCGGGTGACACTGTGTGACAATGCACATGACCATTTCGTTTCGAAGGGGATAGCGCCACCATTTTCGATAAGCTATTTTTTTAATTATGCATAAACGTATTCATGACGTAAAACAGGAGAATGACGTAGCATAATAGCGCCACGCACGACTATGATGTAGCGTAATAGCGCACTCACGACTGGCGAACTAAAGCTAAAAATTTCATGCAGATCATTGTGCAGTACGCATCCATTATTTATTATTTATTTATTATCCCTGTTTTTATGGCATTCAGCACGCGATGTTTCTCGTTGCATCTGGGACGTCTTTCCGAATGGGCGATGTTTTCGTTGCATCTGGGCCGTCTTCCCGGGAAAATTAATACAGGGGTCAAAAAGAAAAATTACTATATACAACAAAATGTGCACTAACTTTGTCACTGCCATTGTTTCTAATTAGCCCTTACCTACCCTACCCTACATCTTAAACAGGCTATCGTACATATCACAAACATACCTTTTTTGAATCCTTTGACCTTGAACAAGTTCATATATTAGTTCTTCAAAGTATTTTGGAAAGTTGAAACTTTGGACCCTGTAGTAAGAAAAAACAATGGGATATTTGACCTTTCCCATATTTTCTAATTTATTTCATTAAAACACACAAAAGAGGTAGGGCAAACTATTAAATTCATTTAATCCTTGTGCTAAAAACAAACAAAACAGCCATTACTTTCAAGTGTATTATCTCATTTACCCCATGGAGAGACTTTGACCCTTGTTTAAAGGTTGTTCCTACACCTATATACCTCTACCTTTTAATCTGTGATTCTCTAAGGCATAATGAGCATAAGAGCATCAAAATCATTTCTTTGCTATTGTGTCCAGGTAAAATGTCAATTTATTGGGCGATATTTGTGGTGTGAAACAAAGTTTGCCAAAAATTTTAAAAAGTTTGATAGTTAACTTCCCGTGATTTAAATTTGAATTTTCAGAAGTTTTAAACCAAACACAAAAGCTAGTGATTTCTTTCGATGCTGGCTTTCTTCAGCTTTGTCCAGTTCAAACACTGAAATAAAAGTAATTCAAAAGGTGCACTTTTGTAAACATTAACGGAGGGTTTTGTGAACTTGTCAAGTTAAAGGCACTAATCAGTGATTTGCTAAATCAGAAAAAATGAAAAAAAATCGGATCTTTTGCATGTCTGTATTAATAGGTCTGTAAGTATAGCAATTCTAACCTACCCTAAAAAGGCTTAAGACTGAAGCAAACCTAATAAGGACAGAATCCGCTATTTAGTCAGTACGGGAACTTACTACAAACTTAAAAGGTGCAACGGAGAGATGAAGCACCCTAATATTGTGTCATAAATAGTAATTCCATATAGATTACAGAAATTTGTGTAAAAGGAGAAAAAAGGTGATTTTGATTTGCTTAAATTTCATATAAAAACATAGGCTGAATGTCGTATTGGCTCCTAATTGAAATTTCACAATTTCAAAAAACTTAAAAAAGAACACATTTTCTCAGTTTAATCCTTTCAGATGGGCGTATATTTTTGATGGAAAAACTTTACATCAAGGGATGTAAAAATCAGTACTTTCGAAATGTGAAATCTCTCGTTGCCCTTTAAGTGAAGGGAGGTTCGTATCTTGGAACACTGCTGGATCATACAGGAATCTGCCTTACCTCAATCCGATGTTGAGTAAACAAATTGCATTGTCTTTAGGCAGAGGCAGAATCCCATAAAATTATCCCACATAATATATATCATTCGATAACCCTGGTATGACGACACCCCCCCAAGTGACTCATACCCACATCCTTTCCTCTTTTCGGTCTTTTACGGGTTTGACAAGTGCGGTAACGTTAAGTATTCAGCTCCCGTAATTTGTCGAATTTTTGGTCAGATTAGCTACTAGTTAGTCCTAAACCCTTGTGTAAATCGGTTACATGTAATTTTACGTCACTGGGGCTGTAGGTTTGTCATTTTCGTTGACGAGGTCGGTATTTTAAGGACTTTATACCTTGACTTTGCGACGGGTTTGTCAACATACACCAAACCCGCTAAGTTTCACACCCATAGACTACTAGCGTAGGGCGTGGCACTCCAGCCACGTCATATCGATAGTCTATTTCACTACTTCTTATAGTGTGTTGGTATATTTATATATATTTTTAACGGGTTATATATGTGATTACAATGTTCATAAAGTGTGTAAAAAAAATATGTAATTTGGAAATGGACCGACACGCCTTGGTTTCGATTCAAGATGGGTACGGTTTGTTTACATTTTATAATTTGGCACGACCATTACTCACACATGAGCGTAACACCCCCCCCCCCCCCCCAAAAAAACCCTTTTGTTGGGGTTTACTACCTAGTTTCCTTACGCTTTCTTGCAGCCCTTTGTCAACGAGGTATGGCCTTGATAAAGGGAGTTGTGAGGATTGTTCTTTGGAAAATGCTTTTATATTAAATTTTCTATCTCAAACTTAGTAAATTTGTAATTCGGGTATCCCCGCCTTGGTGTGTGCTCAGGCCGGTTTGTTTCCATTATAGGCTGCGGGATGTACGTGACTTGTTCGACCGAAGATCGCCGTCACGGGACCACACCCATGTGATGCCCGCTGGTCTACTCCGGGGCGAATAGGTGCGCGGTATCGGTCTTCTGGTATTGCACCTGGTTCGATCTGGAGTTGGGACCGGGGTATATCCTTGGGTTTTCTCCCTTCGGTATAACTTGGAAGGTAGGGATTTGGACACGGTAAATGAGCGGAGCTCATCCGCGATGTAAGAGAGGTTAACCCGCCGTAACCAAGGCTTTTGGGTCTGGTGTCTTGTCAGTCCCCCGCGCCTCAGGGGTGCGTTTGACTTATAGGATACTGGGGCGTGGTAGCCGGCTTCGGTTACCCACCGATCACCATACCACCGCCTATAGTACCCATCCCCGTTACAGGGAGTTCCTCCGCATGCTGCTAACGGGGGTTCACCCTGCCGTTGAGGGATTCACCCCGGGCCCGGTGTCCTGTCAGTCGCCCGTGCCCAGGGGTGCGTAGACTGGCTGGATTTAATATGCGTGTTGTCCACCGTTTCGGTAACCTACCGATTACGGAGATCACCGCCATGGTGTCCACCGTCACCTAAGGTGGTGGTGTCCTTATTGGCGTCCGCTAACGTCGACGCTGCCCCCGGGGCCGCGTCTACCGGTGGCGGTTCCCGCGGCAAGCACGGCCCGTCTTCAGCGACGAAACCCACCCGCGACGTCGGGCCTTCTCCCTTATATCTATAGGGCGATTACGGGCCTTTTAATGCGCTGGTCTCGATGCCTTTGCCTTCATCCTCACAGGGGTGATGTCGGCTGCGGGCGCTGTGACCCGGGCGAATCTCCCCGGTGCTGGTCCATGGTCTGAAATCCCGGATTAGACCACACAAAGGACCATTCACTGAGGGATTTGCCGGTCGATTTTCGAGACCATACCCATTCATCAGCTTTGAATCCCCATTAATGGGAATCTGCTTGGACGGGTGTTTTTCTTCATCGATATTGGGCCACGCTTCGACTGTTTAGTACGGGCGATTATCCTGGCTCAATTACGCTGGCCTCCACTCATACGCCGTCGCTCCGCGGGGAGTTTTGGCGGCAGGAGTGTTGGCATTTTCAGCGAGGCGGGGATGGCGCTAGTAGTCGGCCGGCCCCTGCTTCGCTGGGTCACCCCCGGGTGCCTCAATCCCTTCGGGGATTTTAGCGGTGGATTAGTCTTCTCGAACGAACCCGCGTGTTGATGGGCCGTTGACTAATTCTCAGTAGAAATAATGTTAAAAACGGAACCGTTTCTCACGGGGGTTAAGGATTCGAGAGATTTGCGGGAGTGTTTAGCCCTACGCAATGTCCGTTCTTTACGGGTGTTTTGTTGGCCTTTACTGCCGAGGTCTCCACCTTGATGGCCTCGGTCCCTGCAGCAGGATTTCGGCTGAGCAGGTATCATTTCGTTTCCATTTTGTGATGTCGGTCCATTGCTACATCCTCTCAGGGGGATTTAGCAATACAATAGACCATTCATCTCAGGATTTACGAACCGATACGCGAGACCATGCCTATTCACACGGAGTTGAATACCTATTCTTTAGGGGTGAACGGGGCACTGACTCTGAAGGCTCGCCGCCTGGTGGGGATCCAGTCGCGGCATCGCTGCCGCCCGCAGTATACCCGACCTTGCATGCCGTGAAGCCGATCCTCTTGGATTGGCTTGGCGGGAAAGGGGGGGGTGCTCACGGGCATGGGCATGCCGTTAGTACCGGGCGGCTGGGGGGTTGGACCAACCTAGGTTTTGTCTGCCTCTCCGCTGGGGTTGCCTAGCGTCGTATTGCTACGTGTCTCAGGGGTCAACCTGGTTTTCGATTCGATCTCTTATACCGGGTTGTGTCGGTGTTACCTCCTGTCATATGGTCATCACGGTCTCCTGACTCCCGCTTACCTACCTCCAACTCCAGCACCTTTTGAACAATCTGTCATCGGCGCTGGATTATGCTGTAAGGTGAACAATTTGTGGAAGATTGTCTTAGGTGTTATCCTTGCAGTATACACCCTCGTTTGTCCCCTTTCGGGGCGCGGGGTGTAGGAGTAGGTTGCGGTGTGAACCTACTTTGGCGGCACACCGTGGTATGCTTGTAATTTTTATTACTGGTGTACGTGTCCTTCTTACTTGCCTTTTTATAATAAACGTCGCATACATAGAGGCCCGTACAATCCACGGGGCTTTTAGCTACTACCCCGATCTGTTCTTGCGGGTAGTTGCTGAGGTCACCTTGGTGTAGGTCTTCGCCCGTAATCGCCTCAATCCCGTCCGTATTCCGGGGATGGGAGCATCGTTTCATCTCAGGGGCGACATCGAGTAGTCCTTTCTGATGATTTTCATTCACGATGAATAGGCATAGTATGACTAGTTGGATGTTCCCCGGAATGGGTCAATCTTCTGGTTGGCCGTTTTCCATTCTGGTGGAGATACTTGATACACTGTGGGGTTGCTGTACTTATGCTTTGAAGCTTACTCCCGCGGGGTAGGCTTCGGTCTAGAATGTTGAATTCGGAGTGGCTTGTGTCGGCCTCGCAAGATTCCTCTCCTCGGTTTTTTTCCGCTCCTCGCACTTCCGCTTTGCCCTTGGGGCTCAAGTGAGTGGAATATGGTGGGCTGGCTGCACTAGGTAACAGTTGATGACTCAAGTCCTTTCCTGTCCTTACGCCGTGCGGGTTTTCTCGCAGAGTACTTTGGCCGTCGAGGGTCTGAGGATTTGGGCTCTTTTCGCCCTCCTCAGTCTCCGCTCACCGGGGATGCCCCTTCCCCTCGGCCCGTCATGGGCCCATAGGGTGGCGATTGGGTCTAATGGCTCTAGCTGCTCTGAAGCCTTGTAGACCGTCATACTTGGGAGTAAACCTAACTCTCTCAGTTATGCGCCGTGTGTTTTGTGCACGAGTGGGTGCTGGTTTTCGTGTGACGTCTCTCCTCTAGGTACGTCCGCTTTATCTGGCCAGTTTTTTTTGCAGAGCCCCTCTTTTCAGGGGGCTCAGCAAAAATTATTCTCTTAGTAAGTGGTGTGCTTAGTTTTTCATGCTAATTTGTAATTGGCTGTGACCTTGCGCTGCTCTTAATACTTCTGAATTGCTTGCATCATATTCATACTCATTTCGATTCACGCCGATCCAGGTTGTGACGTTTTGGCCCATCCTGCACCGCCTCCTCAGTACCTTTGCAATTTGTCTGGCGATGTTAATGCAATTTGTTACAGGTCAACATCGATTGAAGGTAAGCAGATTCCTGTATGAAGGTCAGTGTAAGAACAGTGGTTGTTCTAATGACTCGTAATGAATGCTTGCTTACCTTCCGTGTGATCCCGGCCCGTCCCTCCCCCTGCAGGCTGTTTATCTTGTCATGGTAGACGAAAGAGGAAGAGGATTGTGGGTATGACTTCACTTGGGGGGGGGTCGTCATAACAAGGTGATCGAAATGAATATAATATATTGTGGGATATATATTTATGGGAGGTTCTGCATCTGCCTAAAGGCAATGTCAATTTGTTACATATCACACGGAGAAGGTAAGCAAGCATTCCTTCCGAGTCCATTAGAACACACCACTGTTTTCTTCAATTTTTCTTTCTCTCCTTTTCTGTAAAATTTTCATTGCAAAAAAAAAAAACTTGGGATATTCTACAGACTTTATCTCACTTTAAGCTGTCCTATTTTGCAAATTATCAAATATTTTGACTTTTTCGGTGTATCCTGATAGTGACTTTAAACCATGAATAGGATTGGAAATTACTTTCTGGTCTTAACCCTATCAAATTGGTTCCAAAAAGACCTGAATAGAAGTTCTGGGACTCAGATTATGAAGCACTACATTGAGGGGTGTACTTTTCATTTAATTTAACAATTTCCAATGGTAATATTTAGACTCAACAGCTGATTTTCAAATGATTGGTAGCTTAAGTGGGCCACAGAAAGACCTTTAGGTTTTTGGTAATTTAACTCAAATGGGAAACCAGGGTAGATTCTGAAATGATGGTCCAGGATATGTTATGAATACGTGTTAAGAAGCGCTCCAAGTTAAAGGCTGATTCCGAGATTTTTGAAATTACAATTTTTGTGTATTTGTATTACAAATATCAACTATAACTAAAGATAGTCCCCTAAAGGATTGCCCAATGCCAAAGTGTGGAGATGAATCGAATTTGCTGTTGGTCCATGCAGTAAACCTTAAAGGTTGCTTGTTCCGATTTATTATGTGTAATCTTATTTTCTCCTTGATATGAGAGCCTGGCACTTGCCATTACACCACTCAAGTAACCGTGGAAACACCACTTTGCGGTTTTGATGGTAGACTCAATACTGCAGGTTGCAAAGCCCTTTCAATACTGTGTTAATATTGAATGGTTAACCACTCAAAACGGCGTTTTTTGTTTATAAATCTTGTGAATGAAATGGATTTGAGGAGGGATCAAATTGCAGGACGACAATGAGAAAAATATGGGCCTTTTCATTTGGATATCAAAATCATTACTACTTCCGGGTAAATCAGGGGGGTCCCAAAGACGAAATCGGACCCACGCACCTTTATGTTTAGTATAAATTGCATAGATACTGTTTAACAAAAGTTCCCGATCCGGAATTATAACAAAGTTTTGTGATTTTCTAACTGAAAGACTTCGATTTGAGCTTAGCTATTTCCACACAGCGATTATTATTGGACAAGCATTAATGTATATGCAAAAAACACAATTGTTTGAAAATTAGGGGCGCCTCTCGTGAAATCTCTGAGTTCGGCCTTTAATACCTGGTCAGCAAGTTTCAAAAGCCCAACGTTGGATTGCATGATCGATTTGATGTCCTTCAGATGTCTTCGTAGGCTCGACTAACCCATTTGACTGCTTTAAGAATTCTAACATCACACCTTACCTGTGTCCAAGTATACGGGATGTTTTAGACATGTCATATGTACTTGTAAGATGTCTTTTGTGAATCTGGCCCCTGGGTTGCCTAAGTCTCTGAATTTTATGTCTGCGGCTAAGGAATTGCCCTTTTGTATTCTGTTGCATCAGAATCTACTTATAAAAACAAAATAGTGTAAGCTAATATGGAAGCTCAAGACACGTATCACTTTCACATTTACCAAGATAAGGTTCCTTGCCTTGAGAGATAACACTGTAAACTGGATGGATATACATGTGACAAAGTTGAACCCTAAATAATGGTCCTTAGTATAGTAGTAAATCCAAAGTTTTAAATCCGGTTTTGTCCTCGTGAACGGGGGTGGCCAGGTTCACCTCACACTCGCAGCAATCGCCCTTACTCCCTCCCTCTACTTTAATTGCCTGATTCAGTGCATCATCCATCCTCAATCCCACCCCTCCTACTCTCCTCCTCCACTTTCTGCTTCCATGTCTTTGTCCATCCCCTCTTCCTCGAACCGCCCGCCTCAAACTCCAAAGCCCTTCTTAAAACATGCATGTCATCCCTCCTCGGCATGTGCCCATACCAACGTTTCCCATTCACCTTTGCCAACCAGTCCACCGCTTGTCCAAACCTGCATCAAGTCCTCAGTCACCTTCATATCTTTAACTCCTTATCTGATGAGCTTTAATTTTAGATAAGGCCTGTAATTTGGTGTTCATCTTTACTAATTCCAGGTATGCGAGTGTTAACTCAAGATGAGGTGTTATTTAAGGTTTAGCTTTGTTATTTCGGGATAAGGCTTCCATATCTGGAGATAAGGGGCCTTATTCCGGGATATACTTTCAACTCAAGTAAAGGACCATTTTTGAGGTTCAATTTTGTTATCTCTGGTTAATGAAGTATTATTGGAGGTAATGCGCATCTCGAGATAGGTGAAAGTAATACTCTTATAATAAAGCTCTGTATGCTTATTCCTTTCTCACCACACAAGAGGTTTTTACATCTGTTCCGCTCATCAATGAGTCTAGAAAAATTTTAAAGGACCCATTGGGCAGCAGTACTGTATTGCAAAAAGTGATATTTAAAATCTCAGAAAATTCTTTAAAGTAATATCAGTTTACATTTTGTGTAAGTTTTCTCATTGGAAGTTTGTATTAAAGGTCCATGGCTCGATTGCTAATAGCCTTGTCCCCAGATTTTACCGGAAGTGGTCAACTTTTTGGTATCAGAAGAAAGCTACTACATGTATTTTTCTCATATACCCTGTGAAATCTTAGAGCCAAAGGATGTTTGGTTTGAAAGTTATAAGTTACACAGTACTTACAGGGCTTACAAAATCATGTTTTTAGCTCTCGCATCAAAATGGATTTAAATATCTGCGCGAAACTTTACAGATGTGGTTTTGGAGTGAAGGCCAATCTATCAAGATAAAAACTTCATATCTTTAAATCGGGCCATTCCCCTTTAATTACTACTTGCAAATAAGTAAAATTACAAACTGCATTTTATTTTTGTTATGGCCAGACTGACACAAATGAAGATGCAATTTTGACAATTCTTGTTTTTTTTTTAATTTTGTAAAAAAAAAAGTTTCATTCATATTACCTGGTCCTGTGATAATCTGAGATACATGCTTTTGCCCTAAATAGGCTATACTTTGATTACCACCAAATAGGCGGGCCTCACAATGCGAACTAATATGGAACAACGTAGGCGCAAGACAACGCAAGAGACGGAGTGTGTATATTTTGTGTGGCTCGTGCGATTCTGTGCAAACGCTCGAGTATATTTGGTTTTTACGCGTAGATTAATAAAAAAAAAACATTAATTCCCGCCTTTTTGGTGGTAATCAAAGTATAAATACCCATTAAAACAAAGACTTTGAAGAGGCTTCTGACCTGCCCAACTTTATCCATGTATGTGTCTATTTTTTTTTAAAATTCAAAATGCAATTTAAGTTTTGCTGATGACTAGAAATTGCATAAATGCAAATTTGCAGATCAGTGAGGACTTTGGAATATGGTGGTGATTTTTGCCCCCCTTTTTTTTTGGCATTGTGGTGGCACCTACTTTAAATAATCTGGATTTAAATGATTTTGAACTACATGTTTTGCATTTAAATTGTTTTCTTTGTGTGAAAACATGGCTGGACAATATGAAGGTCCTTTTCTTTCATGCATTTATCAAAACACAACAATCAGAACTCTTTTGATGTTAAAGGCAATTAGATGTGACCCACCCAAGAAAAATGACTACAAAGAGCTTGCAGGAGTTAAACAAAAACATCATTCTGTCTGGTACTAAGATGGTTGGTGGAAACCCCACCACAAAATCGTCTTTTTGCAAAATATTGCCTCCTATATCCCAAACGTCCCTTAACTATGCATTTTTAATTGCACTTTTCAAAATCACGGAGTTGACCCCTGCCTTGTTTTTAGGAAGCAATTGCCACAGATCTAACAAGACAAATTACTCTAACCGTCCTTTTTTTTGCGGTGATCTCAAGTTTGGTAGTTCAAACCTTTTTCCTGAAAAGGTTTTGGGGATTAGATCCCTTATATTTTGCAAATCATTTCCTAATGCACCAATAACTACAATCAGCTGTCCCTCATGCAAATACATGTTTGAAGCTGTGGAATAGAATGATCAGATTTTCTCAGGTTATTGCAAAGAGCTCCATGCTACCTTAATTTGCCTGTATCCTACCCATATATAAAAGTGTGGTTTCAATCAGTGTTTTCTATTATATTTCAGTTCAGCCTTTTTTTATATCCTCAATCACCACACAAGCAATTGGAAGTGCATATGGCCAGTCAAATAGAATGAATGCTGCCTTCCCAACACTAATTGCAACATAATCAATTCCAACAGAATGTATTGAGAATACGTGTAAAACAACATCAAAGTCTACTAAAAATCAAAGGAGTGAACAATATATTTTTAAGGGGGTAAGGTTTATACTGGGTCAAATATGAAAAGTATCAAAACTCTTCGAAAAATTATGCCAATGTGTTTCGTTCACATTCCATGATTAAAAAGGTATAATTTGCCATATCTGCAGTTGTAGTTCAAAGTTTATGAGTCAAAATAGGTTCCAGGCACAATGGGGGTAAATTTTCAGATATATCCGTTCGTCTGAAAAATGGTGTCAAAATTGTTTCGTCTAATGGTACAAGAACCCGAAAATATACAGGTTGCACCATCTATAATCTTTCGTTGCATATTGGAACGCAAAAGTGACTGGGGGGCCATACAGGGTATATGGGAGGTTCACTAGTCAATAGCTCTGTAATTCTTATATAAAAGTCAAACAAAGAACTATTTACATAACTAGTGTGACAAATTTTAACAGTTTACACAACCAAATCCGATCAAAATCGGACATTCTATGAATTTTAACCCCGAGGATGACCTTGAATGTTATGAGCCTATTGTACTAAAGCTATAAGCGCGTAATAGGGCAAACCAAACCTTTTTTTTAAACTTATGAGTAGCACCAATGATTGGTTTATCATTTAAATCAATTCTAAAACAATCTAATTTTACCCCTGTACCAATGGTAGCCCCCTTATTTCTACATGTTCCACTAGGTTGATTTTGGTAGACTTTAATATATGATTTTTGGACTATTCAAGAGTATATTACACCAAAATTGTTTCTGTTTGCATTTGTGTGGGGTCAAATCAAACAATTATTGGACTAATAGGGCTGTCTACGCTTACGTCACAGCTTCGGGAGCCGGCCATTTTGAGGTGATGGGAAGTTATAGATCGGGGCCTTTTGTGGTGATGACCATAGGAGGGGCCGCCGTGTGAACTGGCATAATGCGCCGAATTTTTACCTGAATTGATAGCAAGAGATGAATGGTATAGCCGCTAGTAAAGGAAATAACATGCACATTTAGAATTCCTATTCGTTTCACATTGCATGGTAGAAAAAATCCAAAGAAATGGCATAAAGGGTGCCACGCAAACGGCCTCGTAGCCACACACATTTATCGCACCCATAAAGCCCATATACATACGTTTGCGCCGGCAAACGCGTTGGCGACATTTCGGCAACGCGTTTCGAGAAAGTAACATCACGTTGTGGAAGTTCACAAGCATTTGCTCCTATTTATTTGCATATTTTAAAAAATTAAACCCACAACGCGTTGCAAAGTATCTAGCAACGCGTTGTTGAATGGACTCACCACGCGTTGGCGAGCTTCACAACCGCGTGTCGACCTTCAAACGCTTGCGAAGGTTCAACAAGCCATAATGGTAATAACGTATTTGCCGCAACGCGTGTGAAAAGTAGCAACGCGTTGTGACAATTTGGCGTTCGCCTCGGCCAATCAAAATCATGAAAAATTTCTGTGCGTATTCAAAAAGATCCACAAAGCGTTGCGGCGATACGTTCTGACCCTTATGGCCTTCACACCACGCGTTGCAGCCCTTCACAACGCGTTGCCGAGATTCACCAACGCGTTGAAATTGTTAAGGCAAGACGGGTCATAACGTATTTGCCGCACCTCTTGCGAGGTTTGCAACTCGTTGTGAGGTCGCACTGCGTTGTGGAGATTTTTATTTTTGAATACTTCACAGAAATTCATATTTTTATGGCCGACGCCGCAACACGTTGCCGAACGTCGCAATGCGTTGTGACTTTCTCAACAACGCGTTTGCGGCAATACGTTATGACCCTTATTGCTTGTGGTCCTTCGCAACGCGTTGTGAAGGCTGCAACGGTTGCAAAGTATCTAGCACCGAGTTGTGGGTCCTTTTTTTTGAAATACTTCACATAAATTCATGATTTTTATTGGCTGGACAAACCGCAACGCGTTGCCGAATGTCGCAACGCGTTGCTACGATTCTCGGCAACGCGTTGCGCAAACTTATGGCCTTTATGCTTGCGATAACGTTTGTTTTATCACCTCCGATGAACCGGGGCTGCGATGAACTAAGATTCGGATTTAATAGAAAGTACGCGCAGTGTTGTGTGTCGCGGAGTGATACTGCAGAACGAGGGCCGATGATAAAGGCTAGCACCGGTAAGTGACCCGGATGAGTAGACAGCCCTATGGGGAATCTGGATCAACTTATGGTACGTTGAGGCCCGTACGCAGGCCAAAAGGAGAAAACAGTCCTCTTTATATAAAAAAAGGCCCAAAATTAGAAAATTTGACAAGAGAGTCCACTTTTTGGTGATATGATGTTAAGTCCAAAAGGGTAATTTTTAGGGGGTTGGGTCCACTTTTACAAAAAAAAAGTCCACTTTTCAAAATTTGTTGGCCCCTCCCCATAAATCTTATGTATGACCCTGGGTATATGGTTGAGTTTCCAAAGCTGAGTTGTGGTATTAATTTGCTAATCAATCAACCTTTTTATTCAGGTAAAATTCACTTTCTGCAAAAGGAGTGAGAGAGAGAGAAAAATCTAGTGGTTTCCTTCTATATCACATCGGATACAGACAGCCTACCACAACTTGTATGCACACACACTGGTCCGAGATGAAGATGATGACTTCATGCTCCGAAGAATGGAGTACCATCTATCAGACTTGGGCTGCGATCTTCCAGTGTAACCATCTTACTACATCAGTGAGTCCAACAATGGTACGCCATTTCTGACGATCCTTTGCAAGGGCATATTGTTCTTGTAGAAGGCATGTAAACAAAGATTTCAGTTGGTCAATCCATCTGGCCTTTGGTCTTCCAGGCCATCTGTTACCTTTCACACACCCTTGCATGAATTAAAGAGAGACTGGCACATTTGAAAAATAGTGCACCCTAACGATTTTACAAAATTGAGTATTTTTGCATAGTTGTAAAGCTTTTATATACATTAGCCCTCACGTAAATCTTTAAGACCAAATCAGTGCCCTTATGGGTAAACAACGATTTTTATCCCCCTGGCTTGAAAAGCAGAAGGGGGATTATGCAATCAGTCAA